>RQOL01000780.1:0-178930 GCA_013076295.1 Sanderia malayensis | reverse complement strand
CACGGCAAAAGATTTCCACGGGTGGGATTGGTTTTACGTTAGTTTCAATCATATAGAACATAAGGATAAGCACCAGACACCGTGGATAACGAATGCAAAAATACTTCATAATCATCATCAATGGGATGGGAATTGCATGGGGAAAGGAGTTTCATAAGAGTATTGGGCTTGGCTGGTAAGGCAAAGAAGGCAGCCACAAAATGAAAAGAACCGTCAACGAAAATATTTTAACAAAATCAAAGCCACTGAAACATTTGGGTACAGCATTAAACACTCTTTCCCAAATTATGAAATATAAAAAGCCTTGAAACATAAGCGGAGTTGTCAATTTTGGCCTCAAGAAACTATATGTTAACAAACAATGAGTGAAATACAATTGGCCTAAGCAATTATATGGGAACTTGAATGGGGTGAAACTAAAAAATAAAGGCTACTTACTCCTGAGCTGCGGCAAAATGAATGTTTCTCTCAGCTTTACTTTCTCTTATTTCAGCATTAAGTTCCGTTTCGATCCAAGATTTGGGAAACGAATATTTGGACAGGACCACCACGACCAGCATGATAAATTGCTACGTTGACGAAACATAGCATAAATCAAAATCATACAACAAATTCTATTGTTATGCAGCCTCGTTTGGACGTGATTATCTGATTGAGCTTGATTGGCTAACAATTAACCCAGCCCAGACCCAACCCATGAAAGAAAAGAAGACTGAACTCAACAAAGAACATGCTGGCATTGCGTCCTTCCTTTCGTCTTTTCTGCTCTTGCACTGGGTCACTGGCGATGGTAAGTAGGTTTTGCACATCGTTTTATATCATTGCGATCTTTCAAGTTACATCTTTAAAATGAATCTGTAGGGTTTTTGTGAAGGTTTTGATTCATTTTCCCAGCGTATAAGACTTGAGGAAATATAGTATTTCATAAAATCCCTTGAGAGTAGGCCACATTTAAGAAGAACGGATGCTAGAGTTAAGATACATTGTCTGCACTGGAAAATGAGATAAGATTGTTTGCTTCTTACGTTTTATTACATCTATTATTCGTGAATTTCAGGTAGTGCATAATTTGTGTGGTGCGATGTCAAAGAAGGGAATTGTTGACTGCTCTTCTTTTGGTAAGTATTGAAATATAGGAAGCCATGACGCATGCGAAAGGCCATGTACTTCATTTATAAAGACGGGTTTTTGAAGTACATTTCTTGCAAATTGTTACGGTTTGTGTCACAGGATGTTAAAGAAGAGTTTAAAGGTACTGTTGGCGAAATGCATGGTTTCTCAAAGGTAATAGTCTTGTTATTATTTCGCAATTTATTATTATTAATTGTATGCAAATCTACGTTTACAATTAACATTAACAAAGAAACAAATAACAGTGGAAGAAAAACAAAAAAAAACATAACACAATTACAGTTACATTTACTTCTGTCTCTCCCCTGACAAGACATAGAATTTCTTCGTTGGCAATCTGCCCACATGCACCTCGTTTCTTTCATTTTTTTGTTTATTTTTCTTGTTTTCTTTTTATCTTTTGAATCTTTTTTGTTAGAATTTTATTTTATTTCTTAATGTGCTGTAGGAAAGAATACATTGTTTCAGAAAAAGTTTAAAGTGAGCAATATGTTTTACGAACGGATGAGGTGGGTATTTAGCATTCAACTTACGCTAATTCATTTTGAGAGGTGCCTCCTTCGAGGCTTACAAATTGAACTTGTTTCTTTTAATGGTTGAATTTGTTGCCACATTCTCTCTTCAGTGGGATATTCTTTGAAGTGAAGAGCTACGACAATAGGAATGAATTTAGAAGAGTGACTCAATATTGTTAAAAGATAGGATACAATGTGTTTCTTGTAAAGAGTTGGATAACCTTGCTATTCACAGCATTTGTTAAATTTATCAATATAAAGATGAAGGTAATTTCAATTTCACCTGTGTTTCCTCACCACAATGAATATTGTGGGCTCCTTTGCACATTGTTGCAATTCAGCCAGAAGTGACCAGCTCTTCAAGTCATGTTCAATGGCGAGATCATTTCATATCCATGTTTACACTATATATAAATATATTGTCATTGTATCAATGAAAGGTGAGTTAATAAGCTATAGTTGTTTGAATTTGCCTTGCAGTTCTCTTGTGTTTCAATAATATATACTTTGAATGTATTAATATGACACAGTTTTTTTTGCAGATAATGAATAATAATTATCTTTCTTACAATGAAGGGAGAGACTAAAGCGGCAGAAAACGCAGAATGAATACATGAACTTACGTAGAAGTAGTCGCAAAATATCTATTTCAAGTGAACCTGTAAAGGATAAAATTGTTATTGTGATAATATCCACTGCAATGGCAATTGTGACATAAAATATAGCACTTTGAGCTTTTTTAAAGCTGTTTAGTTATAAATAGCCTGTATTTTTATGTGAAAGTAAAAGCAACATTAAAAATACATGTACTTACGTAAATTGTTGTTTTTCTTGTGTGAGTTAAAAAATTTTTTACGCACGCTAAGTCCTCTATGACGCAAGAGAAATTTTAATTTCGCGCCGCTATTGTTGTTGCTAGGACGCCGAAATTCCTGATTATCTGATGATAATAGTATTAGCTCCAGAACATTACGTGGTGCTGCATTGATTGTAGTGTGATTGTAGATTTCAAGAGCAACAAAACTTGGAATTATGCGATAACTATTAGAATTACAATTGCGATGAGAATACATATAAGGAACCTAGCTGAGGGCCTAGTTGTTTAAGTTTGTTATTTTGAGATCTCTTTGACCACTCAGTAGTTGTAAAAGTTTTTAATTTTAAGTTTGGCATTTGGTGGACGTAATTAGTAGAGACGCAAGAAAAGCATTCAAATTCATCGTTTTGCTACGTGAAAAGATAAGAGGTTAACACATGAAGAAGCTTATAATGTAAAAGTACTGAAAATAATGGAACCGGCTTCCTAATTTTAAATAGTGCGGAAATATTAATATACTAAAAATTAAAAGATGCCTTAGTGATTTGGCCTGTAGTAGTAAATGTTTCTTAAGTTTTCTACGTTATACACATAGGTTCCTTATAAAAAAGCTTGTCACTTCAAGTTGCCATTATGTTGTAATTGTTCAGAGGATTCAATAAGTTTCTGTGCTTGCATGTTAATTGTATGGGAAAGCTCTTTATGATATAAGACACATTGTAAGATGGTAGTACAGTTCATGTAATACAGTGTCTACATACTGAAAACGTAAGCAAGTGTCAATGATATATACAATTGGAATGTTGTTGATTAAAAAAAAAACAGAAATACTTTGTCAAGCACTTCCACAGTGAATGAATGAGGAGACATCATACACTATGAGGTTCTGGTTAAAAAGATATCTACAATGGGAAACTTATCATGCAAGACTCTCAATATTGAAGTAAGATAACAAAGACATATTTATGCAAATATAGATTATTAAAATGCATTAATAATGTTTGCTTGTGTGGTAACAGCCATCTTAGCTTGTTTTGTCCAGTGTAATGGAGGTTTCTATCAGTGATTGATACAATGTATGCTTCCCACTAAATTTGAAAATATTGTGCTGTAATGGTTGTGAAATCATTGCCGTCTGTTCCTGGCACACTGAGTTTACGACAACACATCTGCCTGATAAGGAACATCATTAAGTGACAATGAGGAAGAATTAAGTACCTACAGGTTTAGAATACTGTAAGAGAATTGTTAAGAGAACATTTAGTGGTAGTCAATGTAGAAATATTATTGAGCCTTTATTTATTGAGTCTGCTTTTTAAGCAAGGTGCATTAATTGATTCATATGGAACAGAGAGCATCATACCTTGAATATTATACCTGACTTGGGAAATAATTTGAAGAGAACACTTTGAACCATTGATTGAATTTTCCATTGCCTTTGACTAAATGAATCTGTACAAAAATAGGAAAAGAGTATTAATGAGTGTGGTAGACAAAAGAGATATGCAATGCATGTGCAATGAGGAAGGTGGTAAGTAAATAAAGTGTGGAATTTTTCCCAGGGTTGAACTTGACTTTCACTGGTTTCCTTCATGTACATTACAACAATTAAACATTTTGGATAAACAGAAATTGAAAGCAGGTTCATGTTGGGATATCAATGAGCTTTGCTTGTAAAACAAAGAAGGCAGCCACAAAGTCAATAAATTGGTTAGGAACTATATTCACGGAAATAAAAACCCCAGGAAGATTTGGTAGAGCAATGCACATTTCTTCTGAAAACAAAGTAGTGAAAAAACATTGGAAAATTTAGAATTCTGGCCTAACAAACTATATGTAAACCGTGAGTAAAGTAGAAATGGCCTAAGCTAAGCAATTTCCATTCAACATATCAAATTAAAGGGATGAAATGAAAATATACATTGTTGACCTCTGATTCATAGCAGCCTAGTTGTCTCCTTTAAGTCAATAAGGGTATACATGAGCTTTATTTTCTCTCATTTCAGTATATAAATTCGCTTATATCTAAATATCCATTGTTTGATTGTCCAAAATGAAAATGAACCTTATTTACCTTTGGTGAACAGCAAGGTAGTTGTTTCCTTTGAGCCAGGAAGGCTTTATGAGGTATAATTTCATTGAGTTCAGCAACAAAATCCACTCGATGCCATTTGTTGGGAGACAAAACTTAGACCCGACAGGCAACAATAGTGCGATGATGAGACATAACATAGATGAAAATCATACATAGACAGCACAAGGCGTTTGAAATGGAGACAGAAGTCTCGCCTCGTTTCAATGATATTAGCAGAAATGCATCTAATTAAAAACGAAGTCAATAAATTTTGTTATGATATTATTGAATGGAGATTTATATGGGACAAATACACAAATATATGAATATTGAAACTGTAACGAAGATAAAAGTATCTATCTCTGGCTATCTACTATTGAAAACGTAAATCGCTAATTTAAAAACCTTATTATTAATGCGGAAGATCTGAAAGATATACAATACAGTACAAAAAATGTTTTGAAAGGACGTGGATAGATATTTGTATTGTATGCGAAGTACGAATGCGAAGGGTTGAGTCATGATAAGTCTACTATTAAATTGGTGAATTGTCAATATCATAAAAATTGATACATACAATCCGTAGTTCAGGTTGCAAAATTGATTGGTTAAGCGACGTCTTTAGCAAAATGACAGTACCTCAATTGGATTCTTCAATAGCACTTCACTCTCAGCAAGCATACATCTCTGCCACTGCGTGAATGTATTCTTTCAATAACGCGGTCGTTTGTTTTGAGGATTACGTTTGTACATAGCAAAAAAAGAATAAGATTGCCGGTTACATTAGTTAAAAGCTCGAACACCAGCGTCAAGGAGTAACCTTTGTTCGAGTTTTCCTTGTTGGTGAAAATGCAATTGAAATTGGAAGTATATAACAGTAAACACTAAAGGGGCCTTATAGATTTTAGATCAAGTTTTCATGTATTAAAAGGAGAGGGGGATGTTATTGATAGTGCGATTTTTGCAAAAAGTAACTATCCTTAAGGGACAACTTGCAGTTTTCACAGAGTAAGGAAATCCACTTTCCCATAGGCAATATCGGAGAAAATGGCAACGCATAACTCTTAATAATCGGGCGCTACGCAGGATTCAGGACTGTGCCGACTGCTGTGTGTGGTGCAGTCACCCCTGGACATGTGGAGGGGTAATGTCCAGTTGGTCTCCGCAGATCAGTGTTATCTAGAATGAATGCATTCTAGAAGGTGCCAGTAACGGCTGTACATCACACTTATGTGCGACGTGATCTGCGTTGACACACAATACCCGTACCCTTGAATGTGTGTATGTGCGTTTTGGTAGGCAGCCCTCTGTAGAGCAACTGTGCAGATGGTCGCTCTAGGATGAAGCCTTTACAGGACTTCTTGGAAAACAATGTTCTTTGTTTTCCTGTGTGTTTCCTCTGGGAGGAATACTTTGAGCCCGTTAAATGATGTTGCTCTTGACATGGCCACATATAACTGACCATGTGTGAACACGGGCTCAGGTAAGTACAAACCAACATACCTCAGGGATTGCCCCTGTGCCTTGTTGATTGTCAAGCAGTATGCAAGTCTGACTGGAAACTGTCGGCGTTTCATTTTGAACGGCATTTCCGTGTCCTGAGTGGAGACTGTGATCTTGGGAATCATGACCCGTTGTCCTCTGTGCTCCTTGTAATGATCTCTGCTGTGATCACGTGACGTCGGAGATGCCGAACTATGAGTCTTGTTCCGTTGCAAAGACCTTTCTTTGGATTGAGATTCCGCAGAAGAATGATCGTTGCACCAACCTAATGCAATGAATATTATTGTGATTAATGACGGCTTTTTTATGGTGCACTACCTTTGCACATAATAATTTAATGTAATAGGATGAAAGATTGTATCTTCCTACCTTGAGTTTAAGTCTGTGCAAGGCATTCCATTGGAGTGAGTTGGTTGAGAAATTCAATGGGGTAGGCCTCTTCCTCATCTGGATCGTCTGTGACAACACTGTCTGTGCTGTAATAAGTTCTTTCGGCTGTTTGAAGTCTGTCCAGAATTAAGTCGTTCACTTGATGTGATAAGTCATTCTTTGGAGTCAGACAACAGCGTTCAGACATTGTTACAGGATCCATCATTAGGTGTGAATCTGGTGTGTTCGGCCTGGGAAAAATGAAGTTCAGCATGTCTTCTTTAGACGAAGTGCATATCTGTTGTGGCAGAATGACGTTGTCCAGTGCATCGTGTGCTTCTTGCTTGTTGCCAAGTCTGAGAAGCCATTCTGAGAATTCACGGTATGAATCATCTTGAACGGCTCTCATGTTGGTGTGTAAACGATGCTGCTGAAACTTTGTCCATAGATCAATGATCTGGTGTGATTTTAGAGTCTCTGCTACAATTCTTTCCCTTCCTGCTTTGTGACGACAGGTAGAACTTGTCTGAAGTCACCACCAAGTAGCATGAACTTGCCACCAAATGGTCTGTCGACATGTGTAATGTCTCGAAGCAGTCGGTCGACTGCTTGTAATGCAAGTGCGGGAATCATGGAAGCTTCATCCCATATGAAAGGGTAGTTTCGCGCAATACCTGTGCTCTCCTGCTCTGTCTCTTGACATTACACGTTGATTCAGCTTGAAGTGGTATAGGAATTTGAAAGGTAGAATGTGAAGTTCTACCATTTATGAGCAGTGTTGCAGCAATTCCTGACCACGCCATGCACTGAACTTTATGTCCATTGGCTTGCAGATTGTGAACCAACGTGTTGTAAAGGAAAGTTTTCCCGGTTCCAGCCGGTCCGTCAACAAAGTGACAGTTCTGTTCGGATTGCGCGTTGATAGCATCAGTGATTCCCGTGTATATGGCTCGCTGTTCAGGGTTCAATGCGGCCAGCATTCGTTCTCCTTCCTCTCTGGCATTGCCAACATCCATGTCATCTTCCTCTGTAATAATGAGTGAAATATATTGCAATAAAATTGGAAAGAAAGCTAGGAGAATCATGTGCAAAAATAGTAAATGCCTTGTCTGCACGATCTTAGGATACATTATTATATTCTTAATAATACAGTACATGTTTGAAAATAACACATTAGTACCTCGTTCAGGAATGACATAGTCGGCTGGAAGTTGAGGAAGGTCAGCATAATTAGTGATCGATTGACCATGTACTTTCAAATTTTCGTCAATGTCATGTAGACATTGATACATGTGTCGGTCTTCAAAAGCTATGGCCATATCTGGATGATTGAGTTGATCACGTCGTACAAAGTCTTCACTTAATGCTTCTTTGAACATGTTGAAGAGTGCTGCGATGTCAGAAGGTGTTTGAAAAAGGAGTAATGTTGCAAACAACTGTCTCAGTTGTACTGGCATGTTGAAAATGACTGCCTCCTGCAAACAGCGTATGATTTCAGCATCATCTTCCAAGAGACCTAGAGCTAAAGCAGCGTCTTTGAAGGAATTGCATAGGTTTCCTTCTATCGTACGAAGATCTTCAAAGGACGTGGCACCTCGTTTATGGAGAAGCAATAGTCTTAGTGCGAATCTTTGCTCACATGGTCGTGGGTGAACTTGATATATTCTGCCTATAACAGGCATTGTTCTCCGTTGTCTTGCTTTCCATGTTTTGGTGCGCTCGTTGAAAACATAGTGTTCAGGAATCTCGTGATAGAGATATTGGCGTGCAGCCGGGTCTTGTGCATTCAACTCAAACCAAGACGTCAATGTGGTTTTTTCATTGATGTTTTGTAATTGTTCGACCCTTCCATTATCCTGAAAGTATACGGTCTGCTGATCAGGTAAATGAACATGCAGACGTTTTATAGTGTGACTTTTTTCGTGCATTGAAAATTGGAATATTCTGTGAACAGCTTCGTGTGGTCCAATATACCGAGCGTTGATGTATTGGCGTACTTCATCGTGCTCAATATCTTGAGGTACTTGTTGCTGCTGTCCTTCGAGAATTTCCACGTGTGCCATGTCTTGTCCTTTATGAATATATTTGAAAATATATTTCACGGACTTCACAGTGCTACATATTTCGAGATTAATGTGACACTGATACTTGAGTAGAAGATGGCGATTATGTGGCACAACCCATGTATCATCTAGAAGTCGATCTTCCAGATTGACTGGGTGACGACAGCGTCGTCTGTAGAGTGGATAACCATTCGCATTAAGTTGTGTTTCGGCAGTGCGATCTTTCGGAAATCGTTTCTTGCATTTGTTATTCTCCATGCAAACACATCCGGGGTTTATATCACCGCATGGTCCATGTGTCATGTGCTTCAGCACTAACTTGTGATATCTTGCATCCTGTGGGTCCGGAATTTCAGCTGATATGAGTCGATCTACCTGTAGGTTTCGAGGAAAAATATCACATGTAAGTTCTACACATCAAAATGCATTGTGTTTTTACTAAGCAATACAACTGATGATTATATATCGTACTCTATATATAAATTATTGTTGTAGATGTTACCTCTTCGGGTGTTCGCGGTCTATCAGCCTCAGACAGGAACAGAATCATGTGAGCGTGTGGTAGTCCTCTCTTCTGAAATTCGATGACATATACATGTGCAATAGTGTGTCCCAGAATGTGCTTGTGAAGGATATCTTCCAGTAGTTCTTGTAGTTTGAGTTGAAATACTCGTGTGACGATGTCAGGCCGGTCATTTGCCTTCTGGTGTGGTAGAATGTTCTCTGAAATCTCCTTCCATCTGGGATTGGCCGTCATGGTTAGGAAGATGTCAGGCTTGCCATACTTTCTGACGATAGTCATTGCATCTTGAAAGTTCTGGTACATATTTCGTTGACTGCCTGAAAAAGATGAGGGAAGTATCACAACACGACCGACATCAATATGAAGGGGTTGGTTGGGATTGTTTGCCCTGGCCATTTGATTTTCGATTTCAGCCCTTCTGTTCAGGTGATCCATTAGGCCTCGATAACTGTCAGCACGTAATTGCCGTTGATTGTGCAAAATCCAGTTGAGCTTGTTTCCTTCTATTTTGGTGTATGCGTCCACTAAATATTGTTGAAAGAGAAGTGTTGCCCTGTGGATGGTAGACAGTTGATTTCTGACTTGTATTCGGTACGAATAATATTCGGCGATTGTGAGTCTAATACGGTGGTTACGATTAGCATTTTGCTGGCCTTGTCCTTCACGTGTAGGTAGACGTTGAAGGTCCAAGCTGTAACCTCGATCACCCTGAAAGAACAACAATGGATAGGTTAGAGGATCCGCAACGGGATCTAAGGCATTAATCTTCATAAGATTACCACGCCTTGTTCGAATTTGAAGCTCTCTATTCTCGGGATTAGGAGCACCGCCATTGCGTGTAGTGTAGACTGCTGCAATTTCTCTGGCAGTAGGATTGTCATATCTTCGATCTTGTTCTGGGCGACCGGTAATAATCATCTTGAACGTGGGAATAGGCTGGCCATTGGCAATGGCTTGCTGCCTTTGCTCTTCCAGTACTTCTCCCATTGTTTTAAAATGTTGAGCAAACCGATTTACTGCCATCAATTCGTTTTGCAGCAGCGCCACCATGTCTAAGTCCAAGTTTTGTTCTCTGGCTGTGTTCTGACGTTCTTGCAGTGCCTGTTGGGTGTCCATAATATATAATTCTGCATATTTTCTGGACCTGTCAGTTTCAGTTACCCCTGTTGAATGCAAGGAAACATTACAAATTGTACTTCGTTATATCAACTGTAATTTTCAATGCAGCAAATGCTTTGTTATGAAAGCATCATAAAGCGCCTTGATTTTCGATTGGACAACTCTTCATATTCAGGCAAGCATAGAGAGCTTATCCATTGCATGTTGGGTCGGAAAAGAATTGAGTGTTCTGTCAACATCCGTTTCATCATGTGAAGCTATTATATGAAAATGTAGCATAATATAAGAGATAAGAGACGGACATTATATTTACCTGTCATATGGTATGCACTTCCATGTATGGTGATGACTGGTGGTCCTGCATTAGCGTGTCTTACAACATTAGCTGTCCAGGATGCCATCGCCATTAGTGAATTGTATCTACGGAAATTTTTGAGAAAATATTTAGATTCATCAGTAGTTCCAGTGTATAAATGCATCACATTTGCCGGGGGTGGTTGAATGGGATCGAGAGTTATTAATCCTCCCAAGCAACATTTGTTGTATTGCCTTCTTGAGTTGAGTTCCTCTCGGAAGTATTTTGCTTCACAGTGAATACATGTCCTCGTCATTTTCCCAAGATGATGAGGCATTGGGGAGAATTGAGGAATTTCAACAATAGGTTGATTTACTTCCCTTGCTTGTTGTTCGATGGGTTGAGGGACATCATCTTGGTGTTGTGGTGGGATTTCGTCTTGCATTTCAACTTCTTGTGGTTGTACCGCTATTTCATTCTCTTCATTGTCATTTTGAACGTTGGCTTGCAATTGCATAGCAGCAGGCAATACTTGTGGATCCTGAAATTCAATGTAATCTAGTTAATATAATTCAGTCATGTGTTTTGAAATGCATAAAACTGAAACTTGTGAAGATATGTCTATTTAGAGAGCAAAATAATTTCCTGACATGGTGCTATAGAGAATGACTGGTGTATTCTAAGCCAATTGTGATGGTAGTCTGTTTTACCTGATTATCATGTGGAATGGGAATGTGTTGTTCCACGTTGATTTCATCAGGTTGTGCCGGCCTTTCAATTTCATTATATTCATTTTCAATATGTGTTTCGGGTTGCATCTGCATTGGCCGTATCTGTTGATAATGAAAATTAAATGAAATTAGTTATTTTGATTATTAGTTATTAGAAATTTTAATGCCATTACTGTGTGATTATGTAAATTGATATAAATATACATGGAAAGTTATAAACATGTCTCAAGTAGGGAAATTGCATGAGGGACTTGGGTTATGGAAAATGGAGTTGCCTAACTGTAGTTAGTTTGTGTTAATAATTTTAATTTACCTCATTCTGTATTTGAGCTTGATTTACATTAAGCATCTCCACATCTGCCGTTTGTATTGCTGCTTGACCTTCATGATTACGATTCAGAAGGGGTGGTTGCAACTGCATAACCATCGGCGGTACCTGCAGATGGAAAAATATTGATAATTTGGTTGATATAATAACTGGTTTGGTTTTGATTGTTGTTAATTTTGAATAGTTTTATAATATATAGTTCTTTTATTTTGAAAAGATTAGCACAAATTATTGAGTTGTGTACCTGAAGTTGAGGGGCCAGTGCTGCAGGATATTGTAAGCCATTGTTTATTGGTTGTGAACTGCTATAAGTCCGTAGTGGGGAAGCATCGCAGGTAGTTGCCATGGCACATACAATGCCTGCATCTGTGGATGATGAACTGGGAGTGGTTGATATTCTGGGGCTGGTTGCTGAGGGTATTCTTGCTGCAACTGGTGAAGATCATTCACTGCTCCCTGTACCGTATTATCGGTGGTAAATCAGCAGGATGAGGCTGTTGGTTATTTGCACGACTTCGGCGATTTGCTTTCTGTAATTTATCGCAGCGCCTAATGCCGGTGATGTTTTTTCTGGCTTTTTTTGGCATTTTGCAAGTGGTGGTATAAAAAAAAGAAAAAAATGTGTTTTATATGCAACCCAATTTAAGTGAAAATGTTAAAACTTGAAATAAGAGTGATTTTTGTGAGCAACTGGATGGGTTAATGTTGTTTTGTGGTGAACTGCAAGATAAAATAAATAATTTAAAACATAATTGTAAGAAATGTTTGGAATTACTCTTGATTGTTGAATGAAATTATTGGTTATTTTAAAGTTTGCAAGTAAAAATATTGCAGCACTTTATCTTGTCACCTACATCAGTCTTTCTATTGTGTTCTTTAGCAACTAAAAGAAAGACAGTGGTGATAAACTATTAAGTGGAAAGGTTAATCATCTATTTCATGTTGAGAAAGAAAAATGCATAATCCTACATTTGATGTGTTTGTACAGGCTAGATTTTATTTGCATTGCGCAGTAAGTTTGCTTTCTATTGATCAGAAATTGTTGCAATTGTTATTACCACTTTAAATATAGTAGCTATGCTTCAGATTTGGGATATGATTGTGAATGACAGGGTGAGGCATTTAAATATTAATTAAATAGGCTTTGTATAGGAACAATTGTTGTCACACTCACGAAATATTCAGAGGAATCAACTTTTTTTGAAACCCTGTTTTTGCAAAAGAAGAAAGATGTTTTGGATGAATTGATTATCTTGAATACTTACTTTATAAAAAAATAGAAATAATTGAATATTTACTTTATAAAAAAACTTTACTTTACTTTACTTTTTCAATAAGAAAACTGGCTAGATATCAGCTAAGAAACCAGTTGAGCAATGCAGCAGGATATATAAGCAATGCTAAAAAAGGCAATGAATTGCGATGTAATGAAAGTAAAAGTTGCTTTAAAAAAGACGTTGTCAGTGTATATAAGGAGTGTTTAGGAAAGATAAATTTTGACATTCAACTTACCAATAACGAAGTAAAACGTTGTCGAGTTATCTTTTTGACAATATTTAATATATTTATTTTTTCTGGCAATTTTTTCAAACGTTAGACGTTGGACAAAAAATTTTACATTTGCTATAGGAACAAAGTGAAGACGCAATTGCTATTTTGAATTCGCGCCAATTTGAAAGCATTGTAGCCTCTATTCGGCGCATTGCCTCGTTGTTGCTCGCTTATGATTCTTGTTGTTGTTGCTTTGCTTGATTTCATCAGCAGAGTTATGGAAGAGAACTTGTGCGTATAAAAAATGAATGAATTAGCGAACTTTATACATAATAACTACAAATGAATATTTCGAGCTGATTATTATAGCTGTTATCAATATGATGGTGATGGATTTAACATGGGCAGTTAAACACAACAACAAATTACATGAATTTATTTAATTGTATTTAACAACCTTGATTTTGTGTCAGGGTTGTTATATGCTGCAAAAGATGCCTTTAGACAGGAAAGCCAATAATGACAGTAGGCCATGGAAGGTTGAGCAAAGGTAAGAAGGTCATCATACTAATTTTTTTGGCATGATGAATTCATGGGGTGCGGGTAATTAATGATTTGGAGTTAAAATAAATTACTTACATTTATAGACTTAAAGCCAGATGAAAAGAACTGAGATGAGCTAACATGCTATACAGTGTATTATATGATGACTTCTTGTTTCAGGTGCCCAAACATGAAGTGAATGGTTGTTGTTTGTGGTCATTCCTTGTGAACATTATTATAGCCAGGTGAGTTCATTTTAAGATTGTTAATTGAAGATAATTTGTTGAAAAAGAAGGACAGTGTCTGTTTTGCATTGATCTTTTTTGAAGAATTACAAAAGTTAGAAATTAGAAGCATTACATATTAACATTAACATAGTTACTATAGATACTATACATAAATATATACGTCAATACACACCCTATATACTATATATAAATACTATACATAATATACATACCTTACATACATACCCTCCATACATACCCTACATACATACCCTACATACATACATACATACATACATACATACATACATACATACATACATACATACATACATACATACATACATACCCTACATACATACATACATACTTACATGAGCCGGGCTCGGTCGCTTCGCTCCCTCCCCGGAGCCCGTCAAGTAAACAAAGCTTAATCTGGTTGGCGCGCTTCGCGCGCTGCATTCGCTACCACTCATGCCCATACATACATACATACATACATACATACATACCCTACAATACATACCCTACAATACATACCCTACAATACATACCCTACAATACATACCCTACAATACATACCCTACAATACATACCCTACAATACATACCCTACAATACATACCCTACAATACATACCCTACAATACATACCCTACATAACATACCCTACATAACATACCATACAATACATACCCTAAAATACATACCCTAAAATACATACCCTAAAATACATACCCTACAATACATACCCTACATAACATACTCTACAATACATACCCTACAATACATACCCTACAATACATACAATTTTAGTTGTTCATTTTTGAAGTCCAAGGCATGATTTTCTTCATCAAAAATAGCCGTGAAATCAAGCCCCTGCAAAAAAATAGCAATTTAAACACGATTCACCAACTTTCAAATTCAATTAGGGTGGCCAATTTTTGTCCTACAGAACCCACGAAAATATCAACATGAAGCTAATAGCTTGGTGAACATTTATCGAAAGTATTTGTGTGAAAAAAACAAAGTTTTGGCAGGTTTAAAAATAGTTTTCGCAAATGCAAAACACACGCGTGTTGCATGAAAATTTCGTGTTTTCCACCAAAACCCAATCTCAGCCAAAACTGTCCAAAAACAGAGGATAATCGACAAAACAAAAAAAACAAAGCCATGTAACTTTAGTTTTGTGTAAATAAACAGTTATCGAAAGTTTAAATGAAGAAAATCGGCCCAGAACGACCCGAGAAAATCAAAATTGTCTTCGTGTTTTGGTTAGGCCCTCGAGCCAAAAGAAAAACGTGAGGTGAAACAAAACAAAACTCGTGCTATTTTCAGCCAAAGACAATTAAATAAAAGAAATACCTTGAAATAATTGTTCACCAATTGTCTCCACATGTCTTGACAACAATTGACACGTCTTTACAATTGATTTCCGGCACGTATTCACGTTTAAACCCGAGCAACTTGCCGCCCGTTCAACCGAAAAAACACGTGCTTCTCCCTGCTCGTTTTGCATCTCATTAACTCCGTCCTCGGAACTTTCTAGAAAGTTGGAACACAAAATTGGCCATAACTCCCGAACCGCTGGGGTTAGAAATTAGCGGAAAGCTTTAGTTTCATCAGCACAACGCAGCGATCATTTCCATACCAATTTGCACCCTTATTGACCTCCAGGAAAAAAGCCTTTGAGTGGCAACGCCCGCTCCTTTGATCCCATTGTTTTTTCGAACGTCGATTGTTCAACAAACAATAGCCCATTGTTCACAGTCGGCCGGTCACGTGTCGACGTAGATTATATAATAGAGATATAATCTACGTCGACACGTGACCCGCCGACTGTGAACAATGACCTATTGTTTGGTGAACAATCGACGTTCGACCGAACAATGGGATCAAAGGAGCGGGCGTTGCCACTCAAAGGCTTTTTTTCTGGGGGTCAATAAGGGTGCAAATTGGTATGGAAATGATCGCTGCATTGTGCTGATGAAACTAAAGCTTTCCGCTAATTTCTAACCCCAGCGGTTCGGGAGTTATGGCCAATTTTGTGTTCCGACCTTCTAGAAAGTTCCGAGGACCGAGTTAATGAGATGCAAAACGAGCAGGGAGAAGCACGTGTTTTTTCGGTTGAACGGGCGGCAAGTTGCTCGGGTTTAAACGTGAATACGTGCCGGAAATCAATTGTAAGGACGTGTCAATTGTTGTCACGACCTGTGGAGACAATTGGTGGACAATAATTTCAAGGTATTTCCTTTATTCAATTGTTTTTTGCTTTAAATATCACGAGTTTTGTTTTGTTTAACCTCACGTTTTTCTTTTGGCTCGAGGGCCTAACCAAAACACGAAGACAATTTTGATTTTCTCGGGTCGTTCTGGGCCGATTTTCTCCATTTAAACTTTCGATAACTGTTTATTTACCCAAGAACTAAAGTTATATGGCTTTGTTTTTTTTGTTTTGTTGATTTTCCTCTGTTTTGGACAGTTTTGGCCGAGTTTGGGTTTTGCTGCAAAACACGAAATTTTCAAGCAACACGCGTGTGTTTTGCATTTGCGAAAATTAATTTTTAACCTGCCAAAACTTTGTTTTTTTCACCCAAATACTTTCGATAAATGTTCGCCGAGCTATTAGCTTCATGTTGATATTTTCGTGGGTTCTGTAGGACAAAAATTGGCCACGTTAATTAAATTTGAAAGTTTTACTGTCTGTAAAGTAGGTTGATGAATTCATTTTTTCACTTTCAGAAGAAACGGCTTTTAGGGGGGCGGCAGGGTGGGCGCTGGGCGGTCGATTGCCAGGGGGAGGATCCGACCTCCCACCTTTACTTTCTTTAGAAATGTTGCATCGTAGTACGTATCGTAGGATATGTATCGTAGGGCATGTATCGTAGGGTATGTATAGTAGGGTATGCATTGTAGGGTATGTATTGTAGGGTATGTATTGTAGGGTATGTATTGTAGGGTATGTATCGTAGGGTATGTATTGTAGGGTATGTATTGTAGGTTATGTATTGTAGGGTATGTATTGTAGGGTATGTATTGTAAGGTATGTATTGTAGGGTATGTAGTGTAGGGTATGTATTGTAAGGTATGTATTGTAGGGTATGTATTGTAGGGTATGTTATGTAGGGTATGTATTGTAGGGTATGTAATGTAGGGTATGTATTGTAGGGTATGTTATGTAGGGTATGTATTGTAGGGTATTTATTGTAGGGTATGTATTGTAAGGTATTTATTGTAGGGTATGTATTGTAGGGTATGTATTGTAGGGTATGTATTGTAGGGTATGTATTGTAGGGTATTTATTGTAGGGTATGTATTGTAGGGTATGTATTGTAAGGTATGTATTGTAGGGTATGTAGTGTAGGGTATGTATTGTAAGGTATGTATTGTAGGGTATGTATTGTAGGGTATGTTATGTAGGGTATGTATTGTAGGGTATGTATTGTATGGTATGTATTGTAGGGTATGTTATGTAGGGTATGTATTGTAGGGTATTTATTGTAGGGTATGTATTGTAGGGTATGTATTGTAGGGTATGTATTGTAGGGATGTATGTAGGGTATGTATTGTAGGGTATGTATTGTAGGGTATTTATTGTAGGGTATGTATTGTAAGGTATGTATTGTAAGGTATGTATTGTAGGGTATGTATCGTAGGGTATGTTTTGTAGGGTATGTATTGTAGGGTATTTATTGTAGGGTATGTATTGTAGGGTATGTATTGTAGGGTATTTATTGCAGGGTATGTATGTATGTATCGGCATGAGCGGCAGCGAATGCAGCGCGCGAAGCGCGCCAACCAGATTAAGCTTTGTCTACTTGACGGGTTCCGGGGAGGGAGCGAAGCGACCGAACCCGGCCCATGTATGTATGTATGTATGTATGTATGTATGTATGTATGTATGTATGTATGTATGTATGTATGTATGTATGTATGTATGTATGTAGGTATGTATGTATGTATGTAGGTATGTATGTATGTATGTATGTATGTATGTATGTATGGGCATGAGCGGGAGCGAATGCAGCGCGCGAAGTGCGCTCTATCAGTCAGTGTTTGTCGATAATAGATAGACAGGCGAGCGCAGCGAGCTAACCCATTGGACGTGGGGTTGAAAGAGGCATGAGCGAAGCGAATGCAGCACACGAAGTGCGCCTTCTCAGTCAATGTT
Organism: Sanderia malayensis; assembly: GCA_013076295.1. NCBI lineage: Eukaryota > Metazoa > Cnidaria > Scyphozoa > Semaeostomeae > Pelagiidae > Sanderia > Sanderia malayensis. Next base: position 161,032 of record RQOL01000780.1, on the reverse strand, counting down.
TCTTGATAAAAGATAGACAGGCGAGCATAGCGAGCTAACCCATTGCACGTGGGGTTGAAAGAGGCATGAGCGAAGCGAATGCAGCGCACGAAGTGTGCTCTATCAGTCAGTGTTTCTCGATAATAGATAGACAGGCGAGCGCAGCGAGCTAACCCATTGGACGTGGGGTTGAAAGAGGCATGAGCGAAGCGAATGCAGCACAAGAAGTGCGCCTTCTCAGTCAATATTTCTTGATAAAAGATAGACAGGCGAGCACAGCGAGCTAACCCATTGCACGTGGGGTTGAAAGAGGCATGAGCGAAGCGAATGCAGCGCACGAAGTGTGCTCTATCAGTCAGTGTTTCTCGATAATAGATAGACAGGCGAGCGCAGCGAGCTAACCCATTGGACGTGGGGTTGAAAGAGGCATGAGCGAAGCGAATGCAGCACACGAAGTGCGCCTTCTCAGTCAATGTTTCTTGATAAAAGATAGACAGGCGAGCATAGCGAGCTAACCCATTGCACGTGGGGTTGAAAGAGGCATGAGCGAACCGAATGCAGCGCACGAAGTGTGCTCTATCAGTCAGTGTTTCTCGATAATAGATAGACAGGCGAGCGCAGCGAGCTAACCCATTGGACGTGGGGTTGAAAGAGGCATGAGCGAAGCGAATGCAGCACACGAATTGCGCCTTCTCAGTCAATGTTTCTTGATAAAACATAGACAGGCGAGCATAGCGAGCTAACCCATTGCACGTGGGGTTGAAAGAGGCATGAGCGAAGCGAATGCAGCGCACGAAGTGTGCTCTATCAGTCAGTGTTTCTCGATAATAGATAGACAGGCGAGCGCAGCGAGCTAACCCATTGGACGTGGGGTTGAAAGAGGCATGAGCGAAGCGAATGCAGCACAAGAAGTGCGCCTTCTCAGTCAATATTTCTTGATAAAAGATAGACAGGCGAGCACAGCGAGCTAACCCATTGCACGTGGGGTTGAAAGAGGCATGAGCGAAGCGAATGCAGCGCACGAAGTGTGCTCTATCAGTCAGTGTTTCTCGATAATAGATAGACAGGCGAGCGCAGCGAGCTAACCCATTGGACGTGGGGTTGAAAGAGGCATGAGCGAAGCGAATGCAGCACACGAAGTGCGCCTTCTCAGTCAATGTTTCTTGATAAAAGATAGACAGGCGAGCATAGCGAGCTAACCCATTGCACGTGGGGTTGAAAGAGGCATGAGCGAACCGAATGCAGCGCACGAAGTGTGCTCTATCAGTCAGTGTTTCTCGATAATAGATAGACAGGCGAGCGCAGCGAGCTAACCCATTGGACGTGGGGTTGAAAGAGGCATGAGCGAAGCGAATGCAGCACACGAATTGCGCCTTCTCAGTCAATGTTTCTTGATAAAACATAGACAGGCGAGCATAGCGAGCTAACCCATTGCACGTGGGGTTGAAAGAGGCATGAGCGAAGCGAATGCAGCGCACGAAGTGTGCTCTATCAGTCAGTGTTTCTCGATAATAGATAGACAGGCGAGCGCAGCGAGCTAACCCATTGGACGTGGGGTTGAAAGAGGCATGAGCGAAGCGAATGCAGCACAAGAAGTGCGCCTTCTCAGTCAATATTTCTTGATAAAAGATAGACAGGCGAGCACAGCGAGCTAACCCATTGCACGTGGGGTTGAAAGAGGCATGAGCGAAGCGAATGCAGCGCACGAAGTGCGCCCTATCCGTCAATGTTTCTTGATAAAAGATAAACAGGCAAGCGCAGCGAGCTAATCCATTGTAGGAGGGGTTGGGAGAGGCATGAGCGAAGCGAATGCAGCACACGAAGTGCGCTCTATCAGTCAGTGTTTGTCGATAATAGATAGACAGGTGAACGCAGCAAGCTAACCCATTGTACGTGGGTTTGAAAGAGGCATGAGCGAAGCGAATGCAGCGCACCAAGTGCGCCTCATCAGTCAATGTTTCTTGATAAAAGATAGACAGGCGAGCGCAGCGAACTAACCCATTGTACGTGGGGTTGAAAAAGGCATGAGCGAAACGAATGCAGCGCACGAAATGCGCGTTATCAGTCAATGTATCTTGATAATAGATAGACAGGCGAGCGCAGCGAGCTAACCCATTGTACGTGGGGTTGAAAGAGGCATGAGCGAAGCGAATGCAGCGCACGAAGTGCGCACTATCAGTCAATGTTCCTTGATAAAAGATAGACAGGCGAGCGCAGCGAGCTAACCCATTGTAAGTGGGGTTGAAAGGGGAATGAGCGTAAGCAAATGCAGCGCTCGAAGTGCGCCAACCAGATTAAGCTTTTTTTACTTGACGGGATGGGGCGAATGAGCGAAGCGAGTGATGACCCCTAGTATTTATTCAAATCTGCAGCCATTGAAATTGGGAAAACAGTACTCAGTATTCTAAATTTTTTTATTCTAGAAATTGCCCGCTCAACATGAATTCTCACAGGCGCAATTTGCTTTGTTTCGTTTTCTTCATGTAAATATGCAAATCTAAATGTCCTTTGTCTTTGCAGGAAAGCGAGCATGTTAAGGGTAACTCCATGTGGTAGGTCATCTGAAATATCGAAACCCTTGTCAGCCATTACAGAACCACTATATCATTAAAAATCTCAGTGCAGTCAATCACAACTCTTGTTGACGGATAAGTTTCTTTGAAGCCTTGGGGCATTGCTTTGTGAATACAAACTCTTGAAGGCCATATTGGAAACAAGCGAAAACGGCTGTGAAGAAAATCAAACCATGTGATGCATATTCGTGATACCTGGGATTAAGATAAATGTGCTCTGTATGCAAGGTCTTCCTCCAGTAAACCAAGCCTCAGTTGTACAAGAATGAGAAAAAATTCCAGTTCAGGTCAAAGTGATCTTTTCAGGCCATGTTTGACATCAAACAGGGGGTCATCTATTGACACAAATAATTTTTTTCTAGGAAAAATAATACCGTTAATCTCGTTATTGGTGGTCATAGTTAATTTTTAATCTTTATGCATGGTCATAGTTGTGGAACTATTTCACAATGTCTGCTTCCGTATAATCATAGTCAATAGAAATCAAAGGAACCTTGAGGTGACTCGCGACGCAACAGATAGCTCTCATTTCACTGTATTATCCAGAAAGTGAAGATTATTGACATTATTTATTGACTATACGCTTTTAACTCCTGGATATAAAATATCCTGAATTAAATTTTCAAGATTGAACGCAGCAAATTCAAAAAACATTTATTTTGAGACCACTCAAGCAAACATTTTGACTTCATTTTTCGATCTTGTTTTATCAAGGTTAGAAAACTTTCATTTTCCAAAACAAAAATGAAATACTATAATTTTTGTATTAGTTGCATAAGCATACAGCTAGAAAAATTTCTTTATTTCATTTGATGGTTCCAACAACGAGCTCCGTGATGTGAGCTCCGTCATCCGCACGATGACAACAGTCTCCGTGCGTCATCGTGCTCATGGTCCCCCCTGCCACAGCATGCCCAGCATCTAGTATGGCACGTCATGTTGCTTGTTGTTTCAACAAGTTTACATTTTATCCAATGAGAAATTTGCAAAGTGATATCATACCTGGCAGCCTCATTTCAAATCAAAAATGAACGTTTGAAACTTAGGCACATACCTTATAGCGGCAAAGTAAACAGAAACACAGACACGGAACACTGTCGGGAATCTTAAGGTAAAACACTCTGTCCGATAACTCAAGAAGACTGTATATACGCGAATTAAAATAAAACAACGTAGGAGTAATTCCCCGATTACCTTAACCTACTACGAGAACGGACGAGGCAAATCCAATACAATTACAGCAAACAAAAGGCTTACTGATTGTCTCAACAATGTATTTAACAAGTAAAAATGCTACGAACGGTAATAAAATATATCAAAGGCTTAAAATACACTAATATACGTGATTCGAACAGTTAGACCGTCTGGTCTTCAATTTCAACGCCACTTAATGGCTTACGCACGAGCAAACATAAATTTCACGATACCTCTGATGTATCCGTGACTTTATCTTTCTCTCTTTTCTCTTGGCCGTGTTAATATCTTTCGTTGACAGTTATCCGCAGTAAACTCTCACAAAACAAACACTTTTTGTGAAGTAACTATTTTCAGTTCTCAGCAACTGAATGAAGCGATATATATATATTTCAATAAAACAAAAGCCTGCTATAGGGGGGCAAGCACCCCTATTTATATTCTTTACTTGGGAATCACCCAACTACGTAATAAAAATGATTATAATAATTGATTATAAAAGTAAATAGTAACAGCATGTTTCGTCCCAATTTGCTACAGTTTTTGGTCCGAATTCGACAGTTCGTGCTTATCTGTGCACCAAACTTCTTGGTTACGAGGCCATTACGTGGGTTTCTTCCTGCACTCCCCTTTAGCATCATGTCGACTCGCACCCGTCGCCGTGCTGGAACTTTCGATACACGTTAATTAGCACAACACAACATTTTTCCCCACTCACCAACATCTACTCGCTTGCGCTTCGCAGGTCAAAAACTATGATCTGGAAGCCCATTGTTCTAACTCTTTGTTCTGTTTTATTAGTAACATGTGACCAAAATGCGGGGACACGCGGAAAAGGTTGCTGGAGTTTTGCTTGTGTTGTTGCATTGATTGATTGTTGTTTTCTGATCTTGTTGGCATGTTAGTTACGATATTTTGATATTATGGTTGGTTCAAATGGCGCAGTGCCAGGTTGTGCAACCTCTCGTCGTCAATCTTTTGCTGGGATCAGACTTTTTAGAATATCACAGCGAAAGTCACAATATTTCATTGCTTGGAAAAATGAAACGTTAAATGTAATAAAAAAGTACAGGCTGTCAATGAAGATTTCAAGCACCAAATTGCAGCTGGAAATGTTTGGATTTGCGGGAAACATTACGATGAAAGAGATATTGAACTGACAAGTAAATGATCAGTGAATACTCTGTTATATACTCTGTAAATGATCAGTGATATTCTGTGATATTAGTTTTATTTGTTGGGCACTTTAATTGTATCACCTTGCACAGGCAGCAAGGCCAAGCGAAAAGAAGACCAAGAGTCCCCTGTAAACACTGGGCCTAACTAATGCCACCTGGTTTATTTTATGCCAAAAATTCTACAATTTTATGAAAATATTGAGTATTTTTTAAAATTGGTAAAGCTTATGATATTTGTGTTGTGGCTTCCAATTAATGTTGGTTTGTTCACAAACAGAAATAGTTTTCTACCCAAAACATATATAGGCATATATATTTGTTACATATGAAAAATCATTTTACAAATTATTGAACTTAATTGCATAAACTGGGTGGAAGTCTCTGGATTTTGGTGCACTTCTAAAATGAAATCTCCCAGTGAAGTCTTTCGAGCATGCAAAAATAACTGAAAGACGTCATCTCAACATTGTGAAAGACAATATTGTTCATTTACAAGAGGAAGTAAAAACTTACAAGAATTTCAGTGAGTTTGCAGCCCATGTTGGAAAATTAAAGTTATCTGCAAATGGATGGGTTATCACCAATAGTTCAAGCAATATATCATTCAAATATTTCGAAAGACCATACACTGTTCCTGAATTAGAGGTAATTGTTGACGAAAGCTTGGGATCATGATGACAAACTTTATACGGAACAGAAAAGATCCATTACAAACACCACAATATTAAAGTTTGTTAAAGATCTGTCAAATCACAAACTGTGTCCAGGGGTTGCTGATATCAGGTCTGATGAACTTATAACCCATCATATTCCATGCCAACTTGAGATACATAAGAATGGTGAAAGCTTCCAGCGAGCCAAATCATTTTCAAGAGCACAGAATTGCCTCCTCCTCACAAGAAATGGGTGAATATGTTCCACTTGTGTCATTTTTACAGAGTGTGCCAAGAAAAATCAAATTTTCAAGCAAAGCAAGAATAACATTTGTGCACATGCCAATGCTCTATTGTCACAGACACGCCCAAACCGGGTAAAGTTAGCCTTGCAGGAGGAGAGAATGAAAACATCACAGCTGAAAAGTAAAATTGAAAGGCTGGAAAAAAATCTGCAGGTGTGGAAATTGATGATCAGCTCTCAAATGACATATCTGGTATTATGAATGATAACATTGAAAATGCATGACAATTCATGCAACTCTTTTGGGACCAGCAAACTAGACCTTTGCGTAATGGTAGCAAGAAATACCATCCCATGATCATACGATTTTGCCTTTCCTTGGCATCAAAATCTGCATCTGCCTATGATGAACTTTGAAATGCAAAAATATTAACCCTTCCACGTCGCAGAACATTAGGGGACCATAGAAATGCAATTAGGCCAAAAGCAGGTTTTAACCCAGAAGTGATCAATGAGTTGATTGAAACTCTATCATTGCTTAAAGGTGTTCAGCGATACATAGTTATTTCTATTGATGAGGTGAAGTTTCAGGAGAATTTTGTGTACAACAAACATACTGGAGAACTGATTGATTTCGTCGATTAAGGTGACAAAGACCTAAATTACTCCTGCTTTGATGATGTTGACCAGTTAGCCACTCACACCCTGGTATACTATGTCAGGGGTTTGGCATCGGATTTAAAGTTCAGTTTTGCATATTTTGCAACAAAAGGGGTGACAGCATGTCAAATTATGACCACATTCTGGGAGGCAGTTGCAATACTGGAACTGGCTTGCAATTTGCCTGTTATTGCTGCTGTTTCTGATGGAGCATCATCAAATAGGAAATTTTACCGGATGCATGAGCTATTGGATGGAGCAGGAAGTTCTGATGTTGTTCATCATTCTGTAAATTTATATGCACCAGATCGGTTTATTTGGTTCTTCTCTGATCCACCTCATCTAATGAAGACAACTCGAAACTGTGTTTATCATTCAGGTAAGGAACTTTGATTTTGGTAAAATTCGGTGGTCCAAAATTGGGTTGTTTGAAAAGTCATGAAAATTTTAAATTATTCCTCATTATAATTTTCTTAATTGGATAATACAATCAATGCCCAACTTGATTTTGCAATAAAAGTATGCGTTCAATAAATATTTTTTTCACATTGATAGGTGATGGGGAAAAAAACAAGATATATGTGAAATGATGGAAAACATATTTTATCGGGTCATTTTTGTAAGATTGCACAAAACGAGATGAGCTGTGGCTTGAAAAGTATTTCGAAGCTGTCACAAGAACATATTTATCTGACTCCATTTTCATGCAGTAATGTACGATTGGCAGTTCTATTGTTAAGCGATTCTGTTGCCAAGGTTATTAAAGAATACTATCCCCAAGACATGTATGCAACAGCAGATCTTTTTGGAAACATGGATAGGTTTTTTGATGCTTTAAATGTCAGGAATCAATTGGAAGGTGGAAAAAACGAAAGCCATTTTTATTACTATATAGAGGTGTAAACGATGAAAGATTTGAATGGCTGGAACATTCTTTGTCAAAGATTTTATCTGACAGGAAGGAGAGCATTGAGAAACGTGAGACTTTCTCAAAAAATGCTAAAGCGCAAATGTTCTTGTCTGCCAAGACATAAGAGGGCACCAAAATAACAGTTCATTCTGTTATTGAGGTGACAAAGTTTCTTTTACAAAGTGGTTTTGAATTCGTTTTAGCAGAGAAATTTAACCAAGATGTTCTTGAAAAATACTTCGGCATGCAAAGAAGCTTAGGGAGGAGAAATGACAATCCTTCATTGCATCAGTTTGGGTACAATGCTAATACTATACGGATGCAGTGCTCAATTGTTCCTGTTACGGGCAATACAGAAGGAGCACATAAGCAAAAACGAAAAAATTTCCTGGTACAGCATTGATAACACTAAGTTAAAGAAAAAGTCAAACAGTATTATAAAAAATGACTAGGGGTCATCACTCGCTTCGCTCGTTCGCCCCAGCCCGTCAAGTAAAAAACGCTTAATCTGGTTGGCGCACTTCGTGCGCTGCATTCGCTTCGCTCATGCCTCTTTCAACTCCACGTACAATGGGTTAGCTCGCTGCGCTCGCCTGTCTATCTATCATAAAAAACATTGACTGATAGGGCGCACTTCGTGCCCTGCATTCGCTTCGCTCCTGCCTCTTTCAACTCCACGTACAATGGGTTAGCTCGCTGCGCTCGCCTGTCTATCTTTTATCAAGAAACATTGACTGATAAGGCGCCCTTCGTGCGCTGCATTCGCCTCGCTCATGCTTCTTTCAACCCCACGAACAATGGGTTAGCTTGCTGCGCTCGCCTGTCTATCTCTTACCAAGAAACATTGACTGATAGGGCGCACTTCGTGCGTTGCATTCGCTTCGCTCATGCCTCTTTCAACCCCACGTGCAATGGGTTAGCTCGCTGCGCTCGCCTGTCTATCTCTTACCAAGAAACATTGACTGATAGGGAGCACTTTGTGCGCTGCATTCGCTTCGCTCATGCCTCTGCCTACTCCTCTTGCAACAGTTTGGCTCGCTTCGCTCGCCTGATCACCCTTTATCATAATTTGTTTGTTAAAACTTTGGGCTTGTTTACATTAGGCCTAAGCGTCGCAAGCATGCCGAAGCAACAATGGCGGTCGTACAAAAACTAAAACTATCTCACTCAAAAAACAAAACAAAGCTATCACCTGTGTTCTCAATTGTTTCCTGTAATTTTTCAGAGGTCTCTCAAACAATTAGCAAGGCTTTACAAAGGTAATTCAGGTCGTAAAACATTTTGAAAGGCGCCCAGTTATCCTTTGTGTTGAAAACAAAAATACGCGTCTTCTCCAAAAGTACCTGCTGTTCAACCCGAGGGCTAATTTGCATGATAACAAAAAACGCGTGACTTTTCACGTGAAGCCAGGAAAGAGCCAATCAAATTGCAGGAAAAGGCGAAACGGATCACGTGAAGAGCGAATACTCTTTTCGAAAATGGAGTCGGGGACGCGAATTTGGAAGTTTCGCCAGCGTAAACCGTCGTTTTTTCGTGATAGCACAATTAGCAGAATAATTAATGGAATAACTCAAAAATTCTTTTAAAATAGGCTTCCAAAAATAGATAACTTTTGCCTACTCCAGAAACGGAGCCTTTCCATGCAAGTGTCAGCCTTGTGCCATCCCATTCAAAAAAGCCTTATTGATCACCGATTTGCCGTTTCGTCCCATTGTTTTGAGGCGTTCGACCTATTGTTTCGGGTTGAATCTATTGTTTTAGGCAGAGTTTCGCCACCGTCACGTGACATCATAGAATATATATATTAGATTAGTGATTAGCATCAATTGACTGTGTATGTGCTATGCTGCACGGGGTTGTGGTTCTTACTTGTGTGTTTTTAGTTTACAATGTACAATTAAAAAAAAGAAGCCAAATCATGCAACTGTTCCTAGAAGTTAGTTAAATACGTATTCATTAACATCTGGTTGATCTGTTGCCTTTTTGATGCCCTTCCGCAAAGCTTTAGTTTTATTCTTTTTTATGCATATTTGTACTTATCTGTAATATCTCTTGCAAATGAAAATGCTCTTACACGAAGGTATAGCTTTAACATGTTTTCGAGCAGATTTTTTTGAATCTGTGAAGTAGCAGTTTCAACTAAACTGTTATACATGCTGATGACTACTGTGTCCATCAATAGATTGTTCACCATTGGCTGCAAATCTATTTTTTACATGGCTGGGTGTTGAAGTGTGGGCTCTGAAGACTTCTTCAAACAAATTTTCTGAATTTCTTTCTTAACAACAGTTAAACCTCCTCGTGTTTGACTGGAATCAAGCTTTGAGATGTATTTTCCTCCTCTATAAAATTGTTCAGCACTGCTATGAGAGATTGGCTGCACTCAGATTTGTAATTCGAACTATTTCTTGTTTATTCTTTCAAAAACTACATCACCACATATCCAGCCAAATACTGGAGGCCACCGATTTGTTTTGTGCTAATTGGGTCACAAGACTTTGGGCAAGGGAGCTGATTTTATTTCTTGAAAAAGAAAACAAAATGTTGTCGTTGTGTTTAGAGTATATCAGAGTCAGACACAGACGTGTGTGAGTTTCATGAACATAACCAATTGAATGAATCACTTTTACAAGTCAATAGATAAAACAATAAAGTCCATAGGGAGTCCATAGCATCTCTCCTTTTCTTCGCAGCAATAGAGTATTACTGACAATGTTTAAATAAAAGAAAATAATACTTATCTAATCAGTTTCTCGTTATTATAAAAATTTAATTAGTATTAACTTCTCCATATAACGTTGGCATTCGCCTGATTCTTTAAGGATATTGATGAACTGCCTCGTGCTCGATTTCGGTCTCGTTTTCATCACCGCTCGATTCAACTTCACTATCGGATTTAGTAATCTGAATGTTTTCGTCATCGGGTGGATTGTACTTTTTGAAGAATGATGTGTTGCGTGTAATCTCATGGTCTGATCTGATTGCAGTTATTCTTGTCCCAGCGATCTCTGTCACACGGTACGGATTGGAGTTGAATCTGCTTGTGGTCTTATCTTTTCTTCCTTGTTTTACAAGAACAAGATATCCTTCCTGGATTCCTGACTTTTTCGTGTGCTGGCGTTGATCGTATGCTACTTCAGTGTGTTTGTTGATGTCGAAGTATGCCATGACTGGTTGTGATTGTAACGTATTCTTCAATGTTTCGAAAACTTTTTCTTGATCTTCTCCCCATTCGAATTTTGCGTTTTTATTTTTTTTATTTTCGATAAATACTAATACTGAGACATGCCCATCAAGCTTCTTATTTCGTGAACATTTTGTGGTGTATGTATGTCTACAAAGTCTTGAATGAGACTCGGATCTGGGCTCACTCCTTCTTGTTGGAAAACAAGTCCATGGAACTTCAGTTGTGTTTTGTTGAAACAGCATTTTTCTTTGTTTAGGGTGATTTCCTTTTCCTCAAAGCGTTGTAGAACTGCAGCGAGTGCTTTGTTGTGTTCTTCCTGAGATCTACCCCATATGATGACGTCGTCTGACATGTTTCTTGTATTTTCGATGTCTTGAATAGTTTGAGATCTTGCGTTTTGGAGGATTTCTGCAGCTGAATTTACCCCGAAACAGAGCTTCTTATAACGTCGCAAGCCTTTGTGTTTTGAAAACCTGGTGAGATTTCTGGATTCTTCTGCCAGGGTTAGCTGATGGTAACCTTGTTTCAGGTCCAGTTTTGAAAATATTGATGCACCATGCAGGTCGGTAATGAGTTCCTCTGTTGTTGGCATAGGGTGTCTAGTGCGTTCTATAGAAGTGTTTGGAAAACGCATATCAACGCATGTTCTGATGTCATCGGTGTTTCTCTTTGGGGTTATCACCAAAGGACTTACCCAGTTCGTCGCTCCTTCCACATGCTCGATAATGTCATCTTTCTCCAGGCGGTCCAATTCATTTTAAACTTTTTTCCTGATGTGAAAGGGTATCCGACGTTGCGGTTGAACGACTGGCTTCACATCAGGATTTGTGTGTAATTTGACCTGAAGATTTTTCAAAGTTCCTACTCCTTTGAAAACATTGCTGTGTTTGTCTAGTAAGTGACTGACGTATTCTTCTGACTGGATGTTGACCGCTGGGTCATGTGGGTTTGGCTTCCTTTGTTCTTCCTTTGTTTCCTTTTCTTGCACATGATTGATGTTGATCTTGATAAGATTCAAGTTTTCAGCTGTTGTTGAGCTGAGGAGGTTCCCTTGCAACATGGAATTTTGCTAACGTGATTCTTTGATTCGTTTCGATTGTTTCCTCGAATTCCCCCATCATTTCAAGAGGCGTTTTGGATCCATATGCATAAACTCGCACTTTGGACTGTTTGAGTTTGATTGGTGTCCCTGTCTTCCGGTTGATTTTGTTGAATGAGTTCTCGTCCATTATGTTGACACTTGCTCCTTTGTCCACGAGAAATAGGACCTTTTGACCTTTGATTATGAGAGCAGATTGCAGTTTCTTTGTGTTTTCCATTTTATTTTCCATACAATAAACGTACTGGTCAGAGCTTTCATCTGAGCTCGTGTTTGATTCTTTAGTTGCAACTGTGTGAACCTTCTGCTCTTGTTTCTTGGCTCGTTGTTTACAGCATCGCGTGAAGTGATTTTTTCGATTGCAGTAACTGCATGTTTTCCCCTGAGCTGGGCACGGGCCATGTTGATGTGGGAAATCAACTCCACAGTTATAACAGGTTTTCTTGGTTTGTTTTTTGTGTGTTTCCCCTTTTGGTTGAAAATTTGATTTTCTAGGTAACTTGGGTGCAGCAGATCTGATGTGCATTGCTTGCATGTCTGAGGTTGTGGTTGGAAAGGCGTTTTCCATTTCGTTGGCTTGTTGTTTGCTAATTTCGTTTGACTTTCCTTTCAGCAAGATGTCTTTCAATGTGATGTCTGTTGTTTTCAAGGCGTATTTTCGCAGCGAGGAGCTGGAGCATCCTTGAATCATTTGCTGCTTAATTTCTTGATCCAGGTTATCTGCATTGAACTGACACGTTTGAGCTAATTTTCGAAAGCGAGTGTGATAAGTATCAAGGGTTTCTTGGGGAAGTTGCTTCGCCCGTCGAAAACGAAAAATCTCGAAGTCAGTGTTCTGCTTGGGAGCGAAATACTCCGTGAGCGCTGTGACTGCTCTATCAAATTCGTCATCTCTGCCAGTGTCGGGAAGCGTGTCAAAGATTTCTTGCACCTCGAATCCTGCTTGGTACAGTAGTAATGCTCTCTGTTGGGTCTTGTTTGTTATGTTTGCCGCTTTGATGAATGTATGAAAGCGTTTGATCCAGCTTTTCCAGCAAGTTCCTAGGTTACTTGGGTCAATGTGAGGATCCACGCTTGGAAGCGGTGTCAGATCTAGTTTTGCAGTCATTTTCCGGGTTTCCTTCGTTATCTAGAAGTTTCTTTCACTTTTTCCTTGTCGCGAATTTGTTGTGTTTAGAGTATATCAGAGTCAGACACAGACGCGTGTGAGTTTCATGAACATAACCAATTGAATGAATCACTTTTACAAGTCAATAGATAAAACAATAAAGTCCATAGGGAGTCCATAGCAGCTGTCTCCAAGCATCTTGGCAAGTAGTGTTGACATTGGTGGTTGCAAGTCTGGAAAAAATGTACTTGCATTCTTCATAGTTTGCCGTAGAAAAAAGAATAAAATTTTTCTCCATTAGCATATTTTTTGAGGATATTTCTAGTTCACTGCGTAGGCCTTCGCTCAATTGAAACTGGTAATCAGCAATAACATCCCGCATGAATTTTGGATAGCAACTATTTTGCAGCAGTTCATCTTTAGATTTTTCCACGAGATCAACAATAACAGCTGGTGTTAAGTCAGTGGCTCTTTCATTGTCTTCGTTCAGGTCACTCAGCAGGCTATGTTTTTTTCTTGTGTGTCGGTTTAGGCCTCCTTTCGTCTTGTAATATTTTCTGCATGTTTCACAGCTAAAACTCGCTGAAGTCTTCTCCTGAACATTGATATCTTCTAGTGCTACGTTAATACCGTCTTGGAACATTTCATCTAGCAATTCTTCGTCCAATAAATCTAAGACAACATCCAGAGTTTCACCTCGAATGAAGTCGTCGTTGCTGTCCGCCATTTTCGTGAGTTTTGTCCCACTACTTAGGTCACGTGATAAAAATAAAATCTTATTCGAGTTCTCTGTGAGAACAAGAGACCGAAACAAAAGGCTTCCAGAGCATAGTTTTTTCTATTGACTATGGCATAATTGAAACTGGATCTATATTTTGCAATATCTTTTCTAAATATTAAGTATATTGTTTTTTGTTTTTAACAGATAACTCGAAATATATATATATCATAGTGGATATTTTGTTGTTGTAATGTCAAGCGAAATACATTTTTTAAATTAACGAAGGTGCTAACATACTACCATAAGACAAGAATTTGTAAGAACAAAAATCCTTTATCATTACTACACACGGCATTCTATCTCCTTTAGTTTTTGACTCGCGAAGCAAATGCGCAAACGAGTAGATGTTGGTGATTGGGGGAAAATGTTGTGTTCTGTGTTTGTGATCTGTGTTTCTGTTTACCTGCCCATATAAGGTATGTGCCTCAGATTTAAACATTCACTTATTCACTTTTGATTTGGAATGAGACTACCAAGTATGATATCACTTTGGAAATTTCTCATTGAATGAAATGTAAACTTGTTGAAACAACAAACAACATGAAGTGCCGTACTAGATGCTAGGCATGCTGGGGCAGGGCGGGACAACAAGCACAATCAAGCACGGAGCATCTGAGTTAATTTGTCATTTCATATTTTGTTATAGCTATTTTTTTCTCAAACATGTCATATTTAAAATAGTAACCAAAATGATTATTATGTGTCAACAATAACTAATAAGCAAAACTGTTAGGAGCTGAAACAATGTAATCAATAAAAATCCTTAACAGTTATACTACATTAATCCCCAAAAATTTTGGATGAAAGAGTCTCGAGAAAAAACATCAAAAATTGAGCAAGAGCTCAGAAAGCAGCATGAAAGTTTCCCAAATAAATCGGTTGAAAATAATCAATCACATAACAGCAGCCACAGCGAACCAAACGATTCAAGCCCCCTTGAAAACACGGCACTGGTAAGAACAGACAAAGATGAGCAAACTAATGTATCATTCCGGCAATTCAAAGATAGCGATGTGGTTGCCCATGTTCATGTCTGTTGGCCAACTGGTGATAGGAGTAGAAGATTGCCTCCCGATCTTACTCGAATGGCGATTTATCTTCTTGCAACACAGAATAAAGGTATAGCAAAATTTGCATGCAGCCATCCCTTGATAAGACCTCATGTCTTAAATCTGCTTGCCAAGGAGATAAATAAGTAGTGCCAAGAAATGTGCAGGGAAACTGTAAAAATTCCAACTGGTAACAATGATGGTATTACACAGAACAAAAATCCGAGCAGAAGAAATATATTTTCAAGCCAAGTTCTAGGAAAAAGAAAGTTGCAAGTTACGGCAGATGAAGGAGCAGTAAAAAAGAAGTTTATCAAGAAAGATGTCTGCAGTGTTTTAAAGAGGACAGGCACAGATGATCTTTTGTCTTTCACCTTCGAGAAAGCAGGTGAAGAAATGCATGAGCGTTGCCCTGTCCTTTTCAATATTCTAAAGGTTGCATCCAAAGCATCTCACAAATCAGATGATCATAATGTGAACACTGCTGTAGTGATTGTTGCATCAGTATGCTTGAATAACAGATCTCAGCCGATGATTGCAGTTCAGTTATTGATTTCTTTGATAATCAACGATTCATCATACACGGTGAGTTGGATTTTTTAATACTTTGGTTATCATGTTTACATGTGCTACACCTAAAGCAGGTCGCATTTTTGTGCATTTTACCACAAACATCTGACAAGGACCTGAATTACACGTTGTTGTTTTATAGGAAAATCGTTTATAAGAAACTCACATCGGCAGATTGTAAATTATTAAATGTACCCTCAAGAATTGGTTCTTGGTTATTAATCATTAAATATTTCTTTCAGTCAACACTGGTTCGCTTAAAGTCCATGAGATTAGCTGTGTCACACACCTATTTCAACAAGAAGCTAGATCAACTTCGGGTCATGCATGATGCTGATGTCACTAGATTGATGGAAATTGAGAAAAGGAAACTCCAAGCTGCATTTGCAGTACCAGAGCGTACACCGATTGCTGAAACTGCAACTGATGGAAATTCGTCTTTATCAGAAGCATCCAAAGCCATCCATGCTCAGCGTATGGCTCTGATTGAAGACATACCACCCTTGGATTTGGAATTTGATTTTACTATGCTTGCTCTGAGAAATTGTGCCCGTACGTTAATGTTAAAATCTCCTTTCTCATACATCCTAAATTGTTGATGTTTTTCTGTTAAAATTGTTAGTGTGTTTCTCTAATAAACCCTTTTTTACAATTTTCAGAATCTAGTCCTGTTGTTAAAAAACATTCAGAAAAAGCAACAAATATTCGTATCAACTCTAAAGCTTCATACCTTGATGCCAGTGAGACAGATTCAAAAGGATTCAAGGTATGAAAGTTTCCTAGCTAGCCTCACTCAATGCTAAGATTGCCGCCTTGTTGATCCATATTAAAATCCTATCCGTTTCAACCATTTAAGAATTCTTTTCCTGGGCAAAGCATTGGCTTAAAGAATTCTCTTTCTTGCTCAAGGAATTCTTTTTTCATTTTCATTGAACAATCACTACTAACATTATTTAATGACCAATAACAACAATAACGACAAAGTCATTGTTTTTCAGCTGTGCTTTGACAACGTTGACACCCATGTTGAACTGCATGACATGACTGAGGAGAATCAGAATATAGACTTACACGAATGTGTGATTGGCTTTGTTCCAAACAGAATTGACAATGAAAGGCTCAGCATGGTTTCTCTGCAGAGAAATTTGTAAGAGTTTGATAATGCAAATTTTTTGTTCCGCCAAGACGACTACATGTTGCAAAGCAAGAATTATATTGTGATGGTAGAAAGAATAATCACTGAGGATATAAAGTGCCTCCATTTCCTGAAAGATGCTGTCACTAAACACGTCATCCACAAACATTCCAGAGATACAGCGACAAAATATAAAATGGTAGGATGTGTTTATATTTATGGCACCATTTACATGATTCCAGATTCACTTCATATTGGATTACTTTCTATACCAGATAGGCATTCTGTTCACACGGCACTGACCAAGTCCAACATTGTCACTGATGTTAAAAGGAGATATGCTGCCTGCAAAAAGTTTTTGGACTTGGGGCTAGTGTCAAGAGTGTTAGCTGCCACCATGACCATTCTGAATATTGGAACTTTAGATGAAGACCCAGACGAATCTGCTCTTCCAAGCTCTTTGAGAGTTGCCAGCAAGGATTCCAAAAAAGGTTTCTTAAACAAATTAGCCAGCGATGTTGTCAGTTATTTCGTCTTAAAGACAGAAGCTTTAGTGCAAATGACGCAGGCAAAAATTGAAACAGAGCAATAATTAGCACAGCTTATGAAAACTGCAGATGGAAAATTTAAGTGCCAAGAGCCTTCCTGTTTGAGAACTTTTCAATTTAACGGGAAGCGTAAGAAAGACCATGAAAAGGCAGCACATGGTATGCACAAAGTCATTGCTAGCAAGACTTTTGATGACAGTGATGATATGTATAACTACCAATGTTCATTGCTGGAGTATCTTATGATTGTGAGAAATTTTAAGGATGCAGCTTCAGAAGGGGATGGAGACCGCATCTTACGGTGTTGGAGGTTTTTACTTCCATACATGAAGGCAGATGGTTCTTCCTGTCGAAAATATTGCTTGGAGGGACTCTATCTTTTGTGCCAAGTCAATTGCCTGTTGTCTCCAAGAGAGTCCTATCGCCTTGTATGGAATCGCGGTGTGAAAAGAAAGACAGGTCTAGGTGGCAACATTCCCATTGATTTAACAATGGGGCATTATATACGCATCGTGAAATTACTAAAACGAAAACTGGGACCAAATCAGCATAACAGGAATACTCTCCAGCGATACATGAAAGCAATTGGGTGTACCAAGGTATTGTTTGAGGACTTTGATGAAATGACGGGGATAATCAAAAGGAGTGGAAAACACGTCGCAAAATCTTCTAAAAAGGACAAAGCGAAAATTGTAGAACAACTTATGAATGAAAACGCTCTAACAGAAAATACTCCGTGTTTAAGGATTTCAAACCAAGTCTGCTTACAAACTTTGATTATCATAGTTTTTACAACTGGATAGATATACACAAGCAAGAAGTGGAGAATAAAAGAAAGGCACGCTGAAGAAAATAGGGTAGCACATGCAACAAATACATCCAGAACCTTGTGGCTTAGGGTTATGCTAAAGTTGACTTAAAGATAGCTCTTTTTCGGGTTGATCTATACTTGTATCTTTACCATCATGGAGTGTGTCATAGGAACACTCTTCAACAGAACAATAGAACTCTAACATAGAAATATCCCACATTAAAAGATCCTCTGCTTCAGAATCGTCTCTAATATTTACCCATTCATCTGGTAAACTATTCATTGATTGATCAAAATCAGGCACACCTGCAAACGCGACATCTTCAACTATGTCTTCAAACACAGTTTTTAATATAGATAATATGCTCAAAGCATAAACTTTGCGCCATATTTCAACATGATCATAAACATCTTGCAGGGAAAATATGTGTTGACTGCTGCTTAAAACTTGATTAATGTGGAAGGCATTGAACTCACTGTATGTATTGGGTAGATGAATCATTCTCCTATGATTTAGATTTCTTCTGTACTCTTCAAGAAGCATTTGAAGTTGGTTTTTCTGTTCCGTGGACACCTCCTGAATTTTCTTTGTTTTTGTTACCTCAATTTTCTCAGGTTTCAGTCTCATGGTTGCCCAGTCAGTACATGCTGGGGATAGTCCAGGCGGTGAGTGAGGTAGGTATCACCTGAGTGGGTAATTAATGGGACAAGCATATTTTAGGCCAGTTTTTGACGTAGAATCCGAATTTGGATGCTTTTCATGAAAACGAGGCAGCTTTCTTAAGATATTGCGTAATATTGCTTCATATTTGTTAGATTTATAGAAGGCTGCGCAAGTTCTAAATTTGCAAACAACGAGTGAAAATGGTTTTCTTGTGACTATAGTAGCTTAAAAGTATAGCTCGTTTCCTAATCTGGATGCTTTTCATGAAAATGCTCATGTGGATGCCTATGTACATAATACCAACCTCTTTCATTTTTGGAACAATGAGGGAGGTCGCAACCCTTCTCTCAACAAGGAGATCAAACAAATTTTTGAACTTACCCTTCGGCTGAACATTTCTCTCCACCTACACTTCGTACCATCTGCAGAACAACTCGCAGATGAACTCTCCGATTCCGTTCCGATATTGACTGTCGTCTTTCAGACCCTGTTTGGTCTGTCGTCGATCACTCGTTTGGCCCTCAAACGTTTGACCTCATGGCCATTGTTGACAACGCCCGCATTTTCAAAAATGGTTTCAGACTACCTTTCTACTCACTGTTCCCCTGCAAAGAAACCTGCGCCACGAATGTTTTTGCTCAGGAACTCACTCCCCTCGAGAGGTACTACGTCTGTCTTCCCCCCGTTTGTCCTAATAGGACCACTTTTGAGATTCCTGCGGAGTTCAGGCTGCTCAGTCTCCATGGTCATCCCGGATGTCTGTCCTTGGAAATCTTGGTGGCCTCTTCTAACATCGCATGCGACAGAGAAGCCCCTGGTCAGTGCCAAGCGACAGTTGGGAACCCTAGAATACCCTCCAAAGAGGACCCAAGGCTGGCACAGCAAGCCTCTTCAATGGGACTTATGGGTTTTTCTTCGATATTTTGATTCTGTTTATTATCTCTGCGTTGCCTTTGCAATTTTTTCACTGAGGTTATCTTATGCCCTCTTAAGTGTCATTTTTTAGTTTTGCAATGCATCTATCTGTTAAAATAAAACAACAATATCATTCATTCTCTTGCTTTTATCCTGTGCAACTGCTCATCCTCAACCTCCCTTTTTCCCGCCTGCTAACTTGCAGTGTGTGTAACGCGCACTTGGAAACCGGCGACAAGAAGCATCACATGTCTTCACCCAAATGATTTTGACTGTCATTTCGGCCAACAATGTGGTCGTCCGGCAGCCTCCAACTTTGTCAGCCCTCCTCCCTTGGTCCATGTTGACACCTCACAAATTGAGGACCGAAAAGACGCCTTGCGTGATTTCAAGAAACAAAAGCCATACCAAAGGCCCCCAGAACGTGATTGATTTTCTAATTTGGAAGGACCCATTAGGAAAAACTATTTCCCACACTGATCCGTGCCGCTCAATGGGCCCACAACCCTCTTGCGACTGCTATCGGGGCCTAGCTGCCGGTACAATTGACAGCTATATTGGCAAGCTGCGCACCATCTTTAAAAACAACGCTATAGGCACTTCTTGGAATGAGGACCTCCACCTTGGTAACCCGGCAGCTGATCACTTAGTCCATGACTATCTCTCTGTCGTGAAAGAGCAACAATCCATAGCTAGAGTCTAACAACGTCAAGTTTCTCCTCTTTTTATGGACAAGCTGGAGAAAATATGTGACCATCTAAAATCACGTATCCTCTCTTCGTGGGACTCCCCATCCCTCCTGTACGCGTTGGTACGGGATCTGGCGTTTTTCAGCATCAACTTCTTCTCAGGCAACAGGGCCTCCGATCTTGGCTGCGTAAAGTCGATGGATGTGATGATTCCCCCGACAAATCCCTTCTCGTCTTTAATCAAGACGTCAGAAAGGGCAAATTGATGAACGCTCCGTCGTCGCCGCCTGGAGTGTTTAGACCCCTGGACATCCGTGGCCATATTACCACCCTCGTATTCACTGGCTCTGCCGACACCAATAGACTCAAGAAACACATACAAGACCTGTCAATCTTCGAAGGGGAAACGGCTCATGGCCTGCAAAGTGGTTGCTCAATCACGTTGGCTTTGCTTGGCGTTCCTCATCTGAAATTGCCACTTTTATCGGCTGGAAGTCCGATGGTATGGTCTCTCACTTTACACAGTGTGACCTGATCCTAACGGTTCACGACCCAGGATCCCGGCTCGCTGCCGAAGCTTCACTGGGCGCCTTTTCAATCGGCTCTGACTTCAGAACTTTGAACTCAATAGCTGGTTTCACCCCCATTATTACCCCTTAATGTTTTCCCATTTACCTTTCCTTTTAGAAGGGTTTTTGTTTTTATCTGAGTATTGGATAGTAAGATTTTGCTTATCAGAAATTGGATCCATTCCTTGAACTCTGTCCAACCGACATACGTATGTACTTTTGCTTCCAGACTATAGCCGACGTAGCACTCTCCATATCTTAACCAATTTGAGAGCAGAACAATGGCCTTCAGTGACAATAGGTTACAATTCTCACTGAGGGCTCATTTGTTCAAAGGAGAACTAGGATCATTTCACCTTTCTTATACCCCTGTGGGCACTGCACGCAATAGCCCTGGACCCGAGATGCCTGATCCGCGGCTTTATAGCACTTGGGCATCCACAGACCACTCACTTTTCACAAGCTTCAAGCGTTGCTCTACCAAAATGATTTAAATATTAACTTGTAGTTCTTTGACAGGTTGAAAGCGAGGTTGCTCTAAAACACCGAAGTTGCCTTCATTTGCTTTAGGAAACGAGTTTTAGCTATAGTCACAAGAAAACCATTTTCACTCGTTGTTTGCAAATTTCGAACTTGCGCAGCCTTCTATAAATTTGACCCTATTCTATAAATCTAAAAAAGCAGCCTCGTTCTCATGAATAACATCCAGATTCGGATTCTACGTCAAAAAATGGTCTAGAATATGCTTGTCCCATTAATTACCCACGCAGGTGATACCTACCTCACTCACCGCCTGGACTAGGAGCAGTCACATAACTTTGCACAGTTATCGCGGCAAAGGCAACCTTCTATTGCCTCTGTTTTGTAGCTCTCAAAATTCTTCATGAGACAATTTCTCCGGCAATTTTTTTCTTTGATATATGATACCATTTCGTAATCAGCTCCTCTGAGCAACATTGCATTATAGAGGATCCTGCTAATGCTAGGTTGACCATCACGTCCAATTCTTCCACTTTCTTGGACATATGATTCCAAAGACTTAGGGGCTCCAAAATGAATTGACTCATGCACATTGCTACAATTTATGCTCATACCAAAAGCAATGGTACATTGCTTTTGGTATGGTACATCGATGGTATGGTACATTGCAATGGTACATGGTACATCGATATATTGAACACTATATTTTACGTTTTTCATGTCAGGACTTTTTTCGATGCAGAAGGTGTCAGATGGGTCGATTCCAAGCATTCCAAGGACTTTCAACTTGGTTTGTTTTGTTGCTGTGGCTGTAAACAACCCAATTCGTGTCTCAGAGCTTAGCAGGCAATTGAATTCATGTAGTTCACCATAAAACCTCCTAAAAGGTTTCTTGCCATTTTCATCTGATCCCCTGTAAGGAGTGAATACTATTAGTGCTCAATCAAAGTTTCTGCCATTTTTTAAAGCAACAATTTTATAAGAACACAAGCCTTGAATTTTGCCAAAACTTTACAACAAGATAACCACATCGTTAACTCAAGATAATATTACAAAATAATCATGAGAACATTTTGTAAGAACATTTCAGGCAGAAAATGGTAGAACATCTAAGAACAGCCAGCTTCAAAAAAATTTATTGTTATAAAATATAAAGAGTGTAGGCTATCATATTTCATTTCTTACCATTGTGCAATCATGAGTGCTTCATCATATACAACTCCAATACAGTGATCCCCAAGTTCTTCCGAACTTAAGATTTTTCTCCACGAATTCTTGCCAAGCATACATTCTGGTGTAGCATAAACTAGTGAATAATCTCCCTCTCTTACATTGCGACAAATATCTTTTGTACCATCACTACCATCGTCATCATCATAATAAAATTTGTCTTGTTGAGCAGGGTCAGAGAAAGAGTTTTGGCCACACAAAGCAATGCAGGATACTCCAACTTCCCACTTGCACATACATTGATCTTCAATCATGGATTTTAGTGGTGAGATCACAATTAAAGTTGAAAACCCTATGTTCTGCTCCTGAACGATGCCAAGCACCCATGGCAGCAACTGAAACACGATTGATTTTCCATAACCCTTAGGTGCATTGAAAAATATATTTTTATGGTCGTAAAACGCCTTTATCAATTTAATTTGATCTTCGTACAAAGAATCTATGTCGAAATGAAACTTTATGAAACCAAATGCCTTTTCAAACCATGAATGCAAACTCTCATCATTTTCCGCATCAGCCATGTTTGTTCTGATCTAAAATATATATTCTGCTGAGTCACGTGATGACGCACTTTCCTTGCCAAAAAGAATTGATTCGACCTAAAACAATAGGTCGAATGCCTCAAAACAATGGGCCAAAACGGCGAAGGAGGTATCCATAAAGGCTTTTTTCTGAGGCCCTTAATCTGTCCTATTTTTAAGTGAGCTGTTCCTTGCCGGTTGAACCAGAAAGTTATCTATATGAGAGCTTGCAGTTTCGACTAAAAGATTAGGAAATTCTTTGTTAAAGTTCGCCTAATTGGCTTTCACGAAAAAATGACGGTTTACGCTGGCTAAACTTCCAAATTCGCGTAACGAAACTCCAATTTCGAACAAAGTGTTCGCTGTTCACGTGACGCATTTTGCCATTTGCTGCAATTTGATTGGCTCTCTTCCGACTTCACGAGAACAGTTGCGATGCTTAGGCCTAATGTAAACAAGCCCAAAGTTTTATCAGGGATTATCAGGCGAGCGGAGCGAGCCAAGCTGTGTAAGAGGAGTAGGCAGAGGCACGAGTGTTAGCGAATGCAGCGCACGAAGTGCGCCCTATCAGTCAATGTTTCTGGATAATAAATAGACAGGCGAGCGCAGCGTGCTAACCCATTGTATGTGGGGTTGAAAGGGGCATGAGCGTTAGCGAATGCAGCGCATGAAGTGCGCCGAGCTCAGGCGAGCGCAGCGAGCTATCCCATTGTAAGTGGGGTTGAAAGGGGCATGAGCGTTCGCGAATACAGCGCACAAAGTGCGCCAACCACATTAAGTTTTTTCACTTGCCCCCCTCCGGGAAGTGAGCGAACGCGAGCGCCCCCGGCTAGTTATTCTTATATTCTGTACCTCGTCTGCATGCGCATAAATCACGATAACAATTTTGATGCTGCATAAATTATCTCACTTTTCGTGAAATTGGTTGAACAGGAATTTCGAGAACCATGCACAGTCAACATGAGTGGGTGGACTGGGACACAGGCTATGAATTCAATGCTGAAGGATCTTTAATGATTTCAAAAAGTCAATAAATGGTACATAAATTCCAACTGCATTCAGCTCTGCTCCTACAATCAATTCATCTCAATGCTTCTCAGACACGATACCCATACCACTTATCTCTTTGGGGGATAGGCTTTAGCCTCGGGATTAACCATATCGAGGATGACGTGGGAATTTGAAAATTTAGTGGGTGGAATAAGTGTCAAAAACAAGCCGAATTGTGGGTTTTTTGTTAAAAGCATGAAAATTGGCATACATAGCCAGTTTGATACGCTGAAAAAGATAGAGTTTGGAGCCAACCTGAAATTTGCCGCCATGTGCTATTTTTAGCATGGGGTACTTGGTCCCAGTCCTCAGAGAAATCATTCACTGTATCTGTTAGTAGAATTATGCTAAAAGCACAAAAATTGGCATACATAGCCAGTTTGATACGCTGAAAAACATAAAGTTGAAAGCCGACCTTAAATTTGCCCCCACATTCTATTTTTAGCATAGGGTACTCGGCCCCAGTCCTCCGAAAAATGATTCATTGTATCTATTAACTGAATTATGTTAAGAGCACAAAAATTAGCATATAAATAGTCAGTTTGATACGCTGAAAAATATAAAGTTGAAAGCCAACCTTAAATTTGGCCCCATGTGCTGTTTTTAGTATAGGGTACTCGGTCCCAGTCTTCCGAGAAATCATCGACCGTATATGTTAGTCTTGTTGTTATGATGGGTGGGCTCCATATTGAGATGGCGTTCATGGGATTAATTGGTAGTTGGTTGAAAGGCAGCGGGTGGATCGAATCTCTCGAGGAAGCAAACGTCACGACATCAGGAAGAGCTGAGTCACTTTTGCATTGTGGACACGTTAAACGTACCAGATATGCACATCAAGTAACTGCCACAGCCTTATTTGCATTACTAAAAGAAGCGCAGAGTGCATATGAAGAGCCAAGTTTTCAAAAGTTTTGTGCGGAAAGGAATCATCTACCTCAGTTCAAATATTGGTTCATGACCCTGGAAAAAGAAATTTTGCTTCTAATGTTTGTACGGTCACTTAGAAAAGGAGATTTTTCGTTATACCTGGATTCGATGGCAAAGATGGCACCTTGGTTTTTCGCCTTGGACAAAGTCAATTATTCGCGTTGGCTTCCTGTTCATATACGAGATATGGAGAACCTTGAACAGGAGCACCCGAATGTGTATGAAAATTTTGCCAGAGGAAAGTTTGTTGTTCATAATTCTACGAAAGTGTTCTCAGGTATCTCCATCGATCATGCTCATGAACAGAACAACAAACTAATCAAGGGTGATGGTGGAATTATTGGAATTACCGATAATGAAAAGGCCCTAGAGCGGTGGCTGATTTCAGGACCGCATGTTGCTGGACTTCTCAGTGATTTTGAAGAGTCTGCTTCGTACACCAAATCTAGCGAAAGTAAGAAACATCATGAACAAACAATTGCAGAGGAAGTGAGGTTTAAGAATGATGTCAAATCCTTGATATCAACGATAAATGAGTACGGAAACCCATTTTTAGAAGAATCAGAAGATTGTCTTTTTGTTCTTAACTCCGGACAAATCAGAAGTGGGCTGCCGGTGAAAAACCTTGAAAAAATCAAAGATGTAGGAGCAGACAATTATAAACAATATGTAACTGACAGGCTATTGCATACTACAGTGCCGTTAACTGATACCATCAAAAGAAACAAATTGTATATTTTCGATGCCGTAAAAGGTCCAAAAAAGCAAACCACGCAGATCAGAAACCTCAAGAGCGACGTTAATCTTTTTTCAAGATTATTCATTGCCTGCCAAAATCGGGAAGGCAAACTCGAAGATTTTTTTCAACATGAAAATCAGAGCTTTCCACCGGCGCTATCACAAAACAACGAGCTAAGATCAGGAAACAAGGCAAATTTACTGAAATATTTTGAAGCAAAAGTGGATTCCGCAACGATGTCTGACATACCAGCTGCGGATATCATGATTATCGATGGTGCTGCACTTATAAACGGCTTACCTCCAATACGTGGTACCACATTCAAGCAATACGCATCAGATAAGTTTCTACCATTTCTTGGTCAAAAGTTGAGGGATGTAAAAAGACTTGATGTTGTATTTGACGTTTACGTGAAAGACTCACTCAAGTCAACGGCAAGATCCCACCGAGGTGAAGGTAGTCGAAAAAGAGTTAAGGACAACTACATAGTCCCAGCAAATTGGAATTCCTTCTTAAGGCACAGTGATAACAAAACGGAACTGTTTTCTTATTTGGCCAATTTTTCCCATCAAAATCTCAAAAACGGAGAAAAATCGTTTGCAATTACAATCGGCAGTGAAGTTCTTACGTTGCCACCTCAAGATTCGTCCATTATCTCCCCTTGTAATCACGAGGAAGCAGACTCAAGAATGTATCTACATTTGTACGATGCTATTAGAAGGCAAAATATGCAAAATGCTGTTATCAAAACTGTGGATACAGATGTTATGGTCCTTGGGGTTGCTGCCGTCGTTCGCATTCCGAATTTGAAATTGTATATAGCATTTGGGTCTGGAAAAACTTTCCGATACATCAACGTAAATGAAGTTTCTCAATTTTTGGGATTACAGAGATCACTTGCTCTCCCGATGTTTCACTCCCTTACGGGTTGTGACACAGTCTCGTTTCTTGCTGGCAGGGGGAAGAAAACTGTCATGGATATTTGGAATTCATATGAAGATCTAACGGAAGCTCTTCTTCAAGTGATGAATCATCCAGGAACGGAAATAAACGAATGCTTTGCAATAATAGAACAATTCATCGTTTACCTTTATGACCGGGGCAGTACCTTGGAGAGCGTTAATGCAACACGGCAAATGCTATTTTCACACAAAAATAGAACGCTGGAAAACATTCTGCCATCGCAGGGAGCATTGAAACAGCACATTTTGCGTGCTTCATACCAAGCAAACATCTGGAATCAAATGTTGTCAAACCTACAAGTTCTACCGGAACCTGAAATGTGTGGTTGGGAAAAAGTTGATGAATATTGGCAACCTGTGTGGACGACTCTTCCAGAAGTAGCTGATGCTATTAGCATCCTAGTCAAATGCAATTGCAAGAAAGGTTGCAAAAATGCCTGCAAATGTAAGAAAGCCAGTTTGAACTGCACTGCTATGTGTTTTTGTGGAGGAGATTGTAACTGAATGAAGAAGATTTATACGAAGTAAGTAATAACGATGAATGCTTAGTTATTTTATACGGTGTTACGTTTATGACATTTGTTAAGTCAAGTCAGAAAACATATAAGAGCCACTTCGGATTGGCCTGATATACGAACATTTTAAGCGCGCAAAACTGGTCACGCATGCTTATTTTCATGTTTAAATGGTCTTTTAGAGAACTGGGACCGAGTACCCTATACTAAAAACAGCACATGGGGCCAAATTTAAGGTTGGCTTTCAACTTTATATTTTTCAGCGTATCAAACTGACTATTTATATGCCAATTTTTGTGCTCTTAACATAATTCAGTTAATAGATACAATGAATCATTTTTCGGAGGACTGGGGCCGAGTACCCTATGCTAAAAATAGCATATGGGGGCAAATTTAAGGTCGGCTTTTAACTTTATATTTTTTAGCGTATCCAACTGGCTATGTATGCTATATTTTGTGCTTTTAGCATAATTCAGCTAATAGATATAACAAATAATTTCTTGGAGGACTGGGACCGAGTACCCTATACTAAAAACAGCACATGGGGGCAATATTCGGGTTGGCTCCAAACTCTATCTTTTTCAGCGTATCAAACTGGCTATGTTTGCCAATTTTCATGCTTTTAACACAAATCCCACAATTATTTCACTAATTCCACCCACTAATTATGTTAAGTGTTACTTTGCCGCACAGAAGATCAGTTTGCTGCCGAATCCCAAGCTAATTATATTGTCTAGGTACTCAATACGCTTATTCTACTTATAGTGAACAATACACAAACCATTGTCGGGAAGTAAGACTTGAATAGACGTTATTTGGAGCTGCAAGCAGTTGGTGGCAAATTGAAACTCTCTCAGTTGTTTTGAATTTTAATCTGAACTGCCAGCATCAACATAAATTTTTCGCAAGTAGAGCTGCATAAAGATTACTGAACAAAGCGAAGACCTCAAAAAGAAAACCCTGTAAAAACAACTATGTAAGACAAAATACGTAATGTTGTGGGTAATATTTTGAAAATTGAAACTTAATAAAAATGTGCGCGAGTTCCTGAAGGAGACCAGTTGAAAGATAATGAGCTTATTCATTGAATCCTTTCCCCAAACAACCTTAAAAACTTTGTACATAACGTCACTGCAGTGTAAGTCTTTTTTTGAATGGCATATTTTTGACTATTCGAATATTGGGAATTCCGAATAATTTTTTTAACAAATGAGAAAGTCTTCAATGAGGAATTTGTTTCCCTTCAAAGGCCCTTGAAATGCACGGCATCCTCAGTGCAGGTCGGTTCTTATATTAAATGTGAGCCAAAATATTTCAGAAAGTAAAGTCTGTGAAATGATCAACCTGTCATAAGCAACATGGGGTAGTAAATATCATGACATTCTTCAAATTGAAACAGGACCCGAGTTCCGAAACATTTTGAAAATGAAGTCAGTTCCAATTTGAAGAAAAAAAAACCGATGTTAGCTTTTCCAAAATTTTCATGAAAATGCCAACGGCATTTGATTGGCCAGTCATATTTCATTGTAATGCATTGGAAGAAGAGTAGAGTACAAATTTGGTTGCAGTGCCACATCGCTGACAAGATACTTATATGTGTAAAAGTCTACGACATGTTGCTCTATACGGCATTGCGCCTAAACTTTATTGAAATAGTTATGTCTTACAATTCTAATTCTTATATTCGGATAGAAACTACCTCCTATCCCATCAGTATGAGTGTCCAATGGTGATGAGGCATTGTATTGTGCCCACGTGCAAGTTCTGGGGAAATCATGCCGAAATGATTCACCACAACAGATCATCAAAGGACTTATTCGGTTATGGCAAACTGAAAATAGCAAAATACTTTCAGCTATGGAAAGTGGCATTCAGGTAAGTTCTTGTGTTGCTTTCAACTGTGATTTCAAGAAAATATCTGTTCATTATAGCCTATAATAGGAGCACACTGTAGCCAATAAAAAAGTGGATATAAAACTGATCGTAATGAATTCTTGAAAACATTTGTGTTTCTCCATAGGTCCAATTCAAAGATGAATTAAAACAACAGTCCAGCATACAATGGAGTATATCGAGAGATGACATCCCAAGCAATTCCACAGGAGTTTTGGCTCTGAAAGAGAAAAATGGCAACCACATGTTCTATCTCTCACATTGTGATGAAAAAGAAATACAAGTTGGCTTTTGGTAAAGTGCACTTAATGATCCACAAAATAAAATATTACTTTGTTCTGCATTGTTTTATTGCAATCATTGCAGGAAAGTAATAAAAATCTATTGCATGTAGGGCCATTCTTTGGATTGGACGATTGACAATAACTTTTTGTCCAGATACAGCTACCTATCATATATACCCACATCAATATGTTCCGCTGTAAAATATAAGCCAGGATGAGGTTGGCTAAATAAAGATTCGAGTATGGCTAATCCAATGGCAACCTAGACGAATTGCACCTTAGCTAAAACTATGAGATCAGAGATTTTAGTAGAATACATTTAATACATCAAAGCTCTTAATTTAGTATAATCAATTGTTAATGTCAAATTATATGATTATGTTTGAAGTATTTTTGTATCTGATCACGTGCTTCCTATTTCCTTGCAAGTAGCTACTCGTTTTGGTTTTAACCAGATATTTCCTTGAAGTATAAATCTTAGAGAGTAGAAAGGGCAGTCAATTCGTAAGAAATGAAAAAGAGAAATATACTTACTGTCTCGTAAATTATAAACGGCCCAAATATTATTCTCTTTTCCTTTACTTTTTTCGAGAATGTTCGAAACTAGTAATGTTGGCACCCGTAAACGCTGAAGTTGTGCCCAAACTTTGATCAATTGCACATGCTTGCTCAAGTTATTATTTGGTGGGGGGGGGGGGATTGTGTGATCTGTGTTGTGGCCTCATATCGGATTCTGACTTGAATCAGGTAAATTACTGGAATGCCGTGTTCATTCATCATTGCTCTTCTGTCAGCTGTCATTGTTCGATAATTCCTCTACACATCCCCGGGAGCAGAAATGCGCCAAATCTTGCAAATCCTACACCAGTCCGCATGATATATCCAATTTTTTTTTTCATTTGCTTAACGAATATATGGCTAATTGCTGCTGTGGAGCAGAAAGAAGTGAGGCGGCCGCGCAGCAGAATATAATTGAGTCCTTGTCGAGAAAAAATCTTGTTTGTGTGTTTCTGAAAATGCAGTTCAATCGAGGTTAGTGTTTGTGTCATTCTAGCCTGGGCGTGGCCTCAAATCCACCTCCGTTTAGCGGCATCATGGTTTATTATCAATTCATCATTCGCGAAAATCTTTGCTGCCGTGCAGTGAGACTTTTTAGAAACATCCGGAAAATGATATTTGGTTGGCTTATCTGTTTGTTAACTTTTATGTTTGGCCATAATCGAGAAGCCAGAACAACGCCATTTTTATTTCGACAAAATCACAGGAGAGGAGCTTCATTCTTGTTGTTGGAATAAGTTGATAAAAATGAATGCCTGCAAGTGGAAGGCAAAGCTATGTGGAAGTATAGTACAAAACAAAGCTATGTGAAAAATACAAAACAGTTATTATATGGTTCAGATGGTTCAATATCCTTGGAGGCCATTCGCTGGACATGCAAGAGGTTTATTGAGCAAGCTTCGACTTCACTAAACTGTCTTTGATGTTTTGGTTACGCTTGAATGCCAGGATATGGGTAGTATTCGAAATGTTATATAGGTTAGTATCTTCATGAATATGGTACCACCCTAGTGTCATTGTAGCAAAGCTCCCAGCCAAGCCCATGGTGGTTGTATGATATCTGACAACACTCGGTAATTTGCGGCTCTGTTGGGCCTTGTTAGGTTTTAGTAGCTCATTCTGTGATAGTGCACGTACCCTGTTGAAAACAAAATTGTGAGACCTCATTTAATAAGTGTGGCTTTTGAAGTTGCTGCAAGTGTAGTTCAAAGTCAAGATCATCAGTGACGATGCAGCGATACCATACGGCTTAGCTATAGATAACACCCTCTTTCCAGTGAGTGTAAATGTAAATGAGTAAGGAAGGCCGAAAAATCAGGATTAAATCATTCATAGGGTCTTGCAGTATTGGAATGGGTATTGTATCACAGAATAGAGATAATACAGAAGGCCAACTCGAGCATTTTCGATGGTCACGCATGTAAGCGAGGTTAAGGACTCCAAAACACGTGTTGTGTTATATGCTAAGTACAATAAATCAAAAAAACACAATAATCATGCCTTCATTTTGTTATTCCGTGTATCAGTGAAAGTTTCTTCACTTGTACGTAACGCCCTTTTAATGACATTCACACACAACACCCGCTTTCCCTACCACTGCATTTTGTCACTATTCGCCATTGAACATAGGCCTATTCTCTTTTCCTATTGTTCGCCTATTGTTTGGCCACTGGCTACATGAAAACGAGTTTAAGGACTCCACAAAATCCATGACCATGAGCTTCAAAGGATACCGACACGAGTTGGCCTTCTGTATATCTCTATTCTGTGATTGTATATTGTTAAGTTGGTGGTAGGCCACACTTAAGTCATCATCACGTGACCATGTTATTACTTTCCCTCCTTTATCAGCAGACTTGATGATGATGTCTCGCAATGATGCAAGTTCATGAATAGGCTCTTTTTGAGCTTTGTAGAGATTTTGTGGAGGGCCTGTGTTGTAATATAAGTCAGAAATATCATTTTGTAGGTTTTGTATGCATGTTAAAATGCTTTTGTTCTTGGGTTCGGGGGGTTCCCATCTAATTTTTGTGTGGAAATAAGCCTAAGGATAATCCGTTTGAGAGTACATCAATTTTTGTTTGCGTGAGACTATGATTACTCAAAATGTGAATTAAAAAGGAACACTCGCAATTGTTCTGGATGGTGCATTGTAGGGATCGTTTTACAGCATTTTTTCGTAAACGGCGTTTGCTATGATGTCTTCTAATGCCAGCTAGGTGTATAAGTGTCCTGAGATTGGATGTGTTCACTTCAGGTGTAGCCCCATTTATGTATATTGTAAACGAAATGAAGAGAAGCATGATGGTAGAAGGTTGAACATTAAAAAGATATTGTTTTTGTCTTTCATAACATTTTTTTCAAAAATAAAGGTTATATGATCACATGATATTATACCAAGCATCGCATTACACGGGCGTATGATAACTCAGGGCTTTCACCTGTCACTGGCACCATATTCAGGAAGATACTGACCTATATAATGCTACCCCTATTAACATTTCGAATACTACCCCTATCCTGGCATTTAAGTGTAACCAAAACATCAACGACATTTTAGTGAAGTCGAAGCTTGTACAACAAACCCGTGTACAATGTCCAGCGAATGGCCTCCAAGGATATTGAATCATCATATTTACAAAGTTATAGAAAAAGTTTCCTGGCATGGTAAGAGGGAAGGAAATTTCACTTCCAGATGTTCGTATGTTAAAATTTCAAAAAGTTGTTGGATGCACAAAGTCCAATGCTTACAATATTGTAAAAAAGTGTCAAAATACAGGTTCTGCGGCTGTAAGTAAAAGGACATTCCTTTCGGCCTAAAACGTTCAGTGAAAGAGAAGAACGAATTGTGAAGCCTAGCGTATGCGAAGGTTGTTTTGACACCTTGAAGTCACTTTGTAAACAAATACAGAGAAAAATTACCGGCTAAATCTCTATCTTTTTGTACTGCAAGACGGATACTGCACAGATACCGTAAATGACAAAATTAGCGCTGGGGCGCTTATTTAAAAGGTATACTTTTAGAGAGGGTGCTAATTCAGCGGGGGCGGTTAATTCAGCAGGGGCGCTTATTAATTTTTGCTCAGGTGTATTTCAGTTCATTTTTCATGAGTATTATAACGAGTGTAATTCAAAAGAATTGAAAATTAAAATGTTTTATAAGATGTCAATTTCTTCATCCCCTTCATGCTCTGAATCAACCATTAGAAATTCAGGTAAAAGTGCCCCGTTTGTTTAGGGGGCGCTTATTCAAGCAGGGGCGCTCATTACAAAAATTGCCTTTACCCCGGGGTCCCTTATTCGGCAGGGGCGGTTACTTGGCAGGGGGCACTAATTTCGTCATTTACGGTATGGCATCAAAAGTTATTCCCGTCAAAAAGAACCACTTATTTCAAAATAAGTAGAGCTGCAAGAAAAAATTTGGTGAAGGCTGTCAAAGATTAGATAGTGGACAATTGGAAAGATGTGATTTTCAGCGACGAGTGCTGTTTTGGGCTAAATAATGATTCCGGTGTGTTGAGGGTTTGGAGAAAGAGCTCTGAAGAAAATAATCCCAACTACAAAAGTAAAATATGTTTAGCAAAAATTGATGGAGAAGTCAAACTGATTAGAACACATACATACTTCTACCAGATCCAGGCACAACTGTTTTGTACAAACAGGAAGTATGGTGATTTTCTCATTTGGACGGAGAAGGACTGGCAGTTGGAGAGAATTACATTTGATGGCCAATTTTTTAATGAATGCATTGAAAAATCCCGCAGGCTATTAACCAATGCCATTCTTGTAGAAATGCTCGGAAAATTTTATTCACAGCCAAGAACTACTGACGTTCTAAAATGCCCAAGAAATGAAACACTTGGAAAAACATATTGTTATTGCGAAGGCCCAGATGATGGACCAATGATCGCGTGTGACAATGAGCACTGCCCATATGAATGGTTTCATATGAAATGCTTAAACCTAAAGCAAGTGCCAAAGAGAAAAAAATGGTTTTGTCCAGACTGCACATTATCAAAAGAACTGAACAAACTATCGAAGAAACGGTAACTGCTTATCAGAACTTTTATTAACAAGTGGTACTTCTTTACTGGAAGGGTATAACTGATGGACACAAGTTGCAAAGTGCAGCACAAATGGTTATGATCTTGTCAATAATGCAAGCATCTTTGTCTCTTTTATCAAATAATACAATGGGAGTTTTGACTGTAAAATACTATATTTGTTGCGTACTAGGCTTATGACACTTTCAACATGAATTCTTATTGATGCAATTCTTCTACTCTGTTCAACTTCCATCCATACAGACAATTGTTTTTTGCCTTTTGTAAATGCTGGAAGCTTCACTTGAGCATTGTAGAAGCCAACTGAATCTGATATATCAAAACCACGGTCAGCTAAGATGAAATCTCCTGGCAGTAGGTTGTTCAGCAATTGGCAGTTTTCAGTGATATACTGGTCACTGGCTCTACCACACCAAGCGTTCGAAATAAATGAAATTACACCTTGGGGGCAAATTCCAATAAGAAACTTGGCAGTGTTATGATGTTTATATGATGACCAAGTTTGGGCCCGTGCTTTAGGTTACTTGGACGGTGAATGAGAACCTCAAAGCAATCCACTATGATAGATCAAACTTTTGTGCTAAATACTCTACGAAAAGACATAGGTGTTGTTTCAATAAGTTGCTCTCTTTCAAGCCACTTTATCATATTCTTTAGTCTGTAATAAAGAATCTCTATCCATTTATGAAATACCTTTGAAACTGTTCCAGGTGACACATCAAATCTGTAGGCAAGATCTTTTACATTCAGATTCAGCCGAAGTCTGCAAAGAGTAAGGGTCATGTCTTGAAAGGGAGTAAGAGCAGCATTTGCACTAATAGTAACAACTGGAGCACAAAATGTAAATAATATCTTCAGCAATTTCTGGTTTGTAAGCCCTGTGCACAGCAGCACTTTTTCATCAGAATCAAAGAAAGCATCAGTGCCAAAAGTAGGATTAGACTTTGCCTTTGTTAATTTGTTGATTTCATGTTGCAAAGATTGACACCCACCCTGCCAAGTTTCAATATCTGCACCTGACATATCTGTTTGGCGCTCAACATGGTTAACTTGCTCTTCATCAGGGTTGAACTCAGAGTGAGATAGTGAATTTTCGACCATGGCAAAATTTTCCTCTTCTTCTGAAATGCAATCTCTCTTCCGTTTTAATCAAGACTGAATTCGATTATACTGTCGTGAGGTGTTTCTGTTGAAATTCACCCAGAGCTGGGGACGGTAACCAGAAGCTCGGTAGGCGATGTCTCGCCTGCGATGGTGCTGATAACGCTAAGGTCTGACGCAATAAAAACAACGAACGTTTTGCGGTGCGGTACGGCTGACCCGAAGGCCGCCACTGTACCACTGGTCTTCAGACTGTTTTCTTTTTTTTCCTCTGAATCTAGCTTAATCTGCTCTTACTCTACTCCTTTACTCTATTTATGTTTACAATAATCATCAAAACAAGCGTGGTGACATGGTGCTCCATTCTTGTGCACCTGGGACCCTAGTGTGGATTGGCACGCGCCTTCACACTTTTAAGCGGGTGCACCAGCCAACCACGCTCATACTTAACAATACTGTAAACAAATACGTGTCAAATACAAGAAAACATTTATAGTTACAACGACCCACACAACATAGCTCCCTTACCAAATTCAATGTCCTCATTGAAAATCTAATCTCTGAGGTTGACAAGAATAACTAACCTATATAATTATTTAATTACAAATATGACCAATTAAAATTAACAAAATTTCTCTTGCGGACTTAATCATGTTTACTCAACTTTTCTCAAATTTTCTAACACATCTGAAGGGCATTAAATTTATTTAATAAAAATACAATATATCATCGAGGTGGAATTTCCCATCACCTAATCAACAAATATAATAATCCGAACCAGTCCAAACCAAATCATCAGCCTATTAAAATACATCTTAAAATATAATTAAGTTGAGATTCTCATACCATGTCGTTGTTCCTAAGTTTGTAAATCTTTCGAGTCTTCTTCATAATTATGGCCTTTTGGTTGTAGTCACGAAGAACCATTCTTTTAATTGTCGTTGTTCTGTTCTGTGGTGATTACAAGTGAAATCGAGGATACTGTTCTTCAATAGCAAGTGCTTATTGCACTCGTGGTTGCACTTCGCTAGATTTGAATCTGTGGTCATCAATGCTGCTATCAAAGATCAGACCAACAACTCACCAATAAACCAATTTTTGCATGTTACTTGTTATACTTCTTCTTCTGCTTTGAGGTTGCTTTTCTGTTCGTTTTCTTCTGATCACTTCGTCAAGACCCATACCGTTCGTCTTATCGTTTCGTCGAAGACCCACACTGTTCGTCTGAATTTTTCGTCGAAGAACCACTGCTCGTCTGATCGTTTCGTCGAAGACCCACACTGGCCACCAATGTGTCGTAGGGATGTGGTACGGCTGACCCGAAGGCCGCCACTGTACCACTTGTCTTCAGACTTTCTGAATCTTAAACTCAAAAACTGAACCCAACTCTACTCCTTTACTCTATTTAAGTTCACAATATTAATCAAAACAAGCGTGGTGACATGGTGCTCCATTCTTGTGCACCTGGGACCCTAGTGTGGATTGGCACGCGCCTTCACACTTTCAAGCGGGTGCACCAGCCAACCACGCTCATACTTAAGAATACTGTAAACAAATACGTGTCAATTACAAGAAAACATTTATAGTTACAACGACCCACACAACAATACCTTTCCATCAATATATCAGTTGCTGGCTTGAACTTCATGTGACCAAGACACAGAGTGGGTATCCAGTCTGGACTGTTTCTATCATGAAGTGCAGATGGCTTACCTAGAAAATAGTTTAAATCATTTTTAAGAACCTTTTGGCAAATATAGTGTAGTAACAGAGAGCTACCAGCTACCGAATATTCACAATTCAAATTGCCTGATACAAAATGTTCTGCGCATACTCAATGATGTGAAGCAGATAGGTCTGTATCTTTCCGACTGATCTTTGATATCCACTCCTTTCTCCTTTTGATTGAGAGATCACGCATTGCTTCATCACCACGTTGAAGAATCTTTGGTATCCGATAAAAGCTTTTATTTTTTTCCCTTGTAGAACGGTTAGAACAGCCAAACACAGCACAGAAGTTGACCATCTCTTCAGTTTCTAAAATTGCACTTTCACGAATGAGAACGATGATTATAAACACGTTATTCCTTGTAAATCTCCACGGTCCTGTACTGGTGCCTGGCTTTGTCGTCCAGGTTGTCCTCCAAGATGGCGGAAACAAAATTTATGTGTGCGCATGGCGTCACATGAAAACACCCTATAGAAAGTCAATTTGAAACGAAACAGAATAAAAGCACAAGATGGGAGCTATGTTTCATTTGCCAAGAAGAAGAGTCTGAAGCACTAATTTGCCCTGATAACAGGACGCAAAATGAAGGTCCAAAAAGTTATAGAAATATTGCTGAGAATTTACTCAACTTTCAACAAATTCAACAGCTTCCTAAATCTTTGTTTACAAGAATCAATGGGGATAGTTTAGATGAAGATTTGATTGAGAATAAAGCAAAGTTTCATAAAACATGTCAATATAAGTACGATAATTACCATAACGGAAGGGCATGTAAACGGCGAAAGACATTGGAAACCTCGGCATTACATGATGACTGAGAAGACCTCTTATCATACGGCAAAAGGTGTTCTCGTTCTGATTACAGTGCTAAGAATTTTTCTGCTTCCTGCTTTATTTGTGATAAAGAAGAAGAAAATGGCAATCTTTGTAATGTTCAAACTCTAGGGTTACATGTTAAACGAACTAAACGAATTAGACGTTAAACGACGGGTTAAACGAATTCGAAGTTAGTGCTGAAAGTGCCAACCACGTTATCTTACCTCATCACGAAAACTCGACATCTTTCGAAAACCGTTTTTGCAATCACGTACAATCTTTCAAGAAAACGTTTGAAGAAATTGGAAACCATTTTGCAGAAAGTGCCAACATAACGCAAGTGATGACAAGAACCATCATGAATGAGTCTGCTGTAAAGTCAGTTGCAAATGCAAAATAGATAGGCAACCAACAATACCAGAGATACATCAAAGAAAGAATAATTTCTTGCAGCAAGTCCATTTATGATCCAATTAAATGAAATGATCTGGCCTTTATCGTGTAAAAAATGCTATCTCCACATCAAAAGGAAAATTAAAACTGGCTTCCATCAAACAGGATTGCAAGCTTTACACTTCCCTCTGTGTCGCATGCCAGTCAAGAAGTGGAGACATACCAGGCTTTTTTGCTCGTGAAAATCATGCATACCCCCCTTGCCTCTCAGAATAGAGCAGGTTGCGGAAAGGAAACAAGTCTGATTTTCTCAAGTGTCTGGAAAACTACGGTTCGACTGAAGAAACAGAGCCAACGGGAGTTACAGTTATAATTATCGATGGAGCAGCTGCAGTACAAATGCTCAAACTAAGTCAGACGATGAGAACATATGGTGATTACAGTCAAGATCTGTTTTGTAAGGCCATGAAGAAGGATCTGGGGAACAATAAGAACAGCATTACACGAATCGATGTGGTATTTGATAGGTATTTAGAAACCAGCTTAAAGAATGACACAAGAGAGAGTAGGGGCTCCGGGATCTGAATATCTGTGAAGGAAGATACTCCTATTTGGAAAAATTGGCAACAATTCCTCAGGGAAAATGAAAATAAAAAGAGTTTTTCCGAATGTTAGCAGAAGATCTCGCACGTGCAGCTCCAGCTGGTACCATTATTGTAGCTTCATGTGAAACAGATGTACTGCAAACCAAACCAAATGAGCATGACAACATTCAGATTGAACGATTCGTTATACTGATGCACAACAGATCAAGTCCAATTAAAGAGATAAACGAGTATCGAAGATATCACTTCACCAAAAAAGGATGTCCTAGCGAAAGTTTACCTCCTACAAGTAATTCCCTGAAGCAACATATAAAGAGAGCTGCTTTCCAGGCAGGGTGAGTGTTCTTAGTTTTCATTGTACTTCTATTACATGAACTGAAAAACAGCAAGAATCACCTAACTTCGTTATTGTAAAAACGTTTCATTTCCTTGTTGTAGAAAAGTCTGGGGCCAGTCATTGTTGCCCATGCAGAACCTGCCAGATGTTGATGATTGGGGTTGGCTTCAGAATAAAAATTCAGTGCTCCCTCTCAGGATGACGATACCCGAGGCATCAAAAGCTTGCCAAGAATTAGTAAAATGCGGTTGCAAGACTCAGTGCTCCAATCAATGCAAATGCAGACAATTCGATTTGGAATGTACAAAGCTCTGTCTTTGTAATGGTCAATGCGGATAAGTCCTGTTATGTATAAACTAAATCATGTGTCCTGTGTTAATCATAATTTGGAGTTCTGACCTCATTATATCTTAACCAATTGTGATTTTGTTGGAATCAGGTTCTGAAAATGTGCATTT
This sequence comes from Sanderia malayensis, assembly GCA_013076295.1. NCBI lineage: Eukaryota > Metazoa > Cnidaria > Scyphozoa > Semaeostomeae > Pelagiidae > Sanderia > Sanderia malayensis. Next base: position 121,854 of record RQOL01000780.1, on the reverse strand, counting down.
AATTTTCCGTTTTTCGATTTTTTGAAAATTCTATGACGTCATCAAAAATATGACATCATAGCTAATTTTGTAAAAGGCCTATAATAAAAATATTTTTGTTGAAATGAACTAAATTGACGACACTGATCACGAATCTGCAGTTTTTAGGAAGCTGACATGCTTAATAATGTGTATATCGATAGTTTTCTCATTAAGGACTGGTCCGAGTATTTTGGTCCGAAAACAGCATTTAGGGGTGAATTTCGATTAGGGTTCCGACCCTATTTTTTTCAGCATGTTCAACTCTACATGTGTGCCAAGTTTTATGTTGGTATCATAAAATGCATGATTGAAACACTAAGCTCCCTCACTAAACGCCACACTTATTAAATGAGGTCTCATAAGCGTTGTTTTTAACAGGGGACGTGCACTATCACAGGATCACCTACTAAACCCTAACAAGGCCCAAGAGAGCCACAAATTACCATTAGTAGTCAGATATCATACAACCACCATGGGCTTGGCTGGGAGCTTTGCCACAATGACACTGGGGTGGCACCATATTCATGAAGATACTGACCTACCGTAAATCCTCGAATTGGCCCCCCCTCGAATAAGCCCCCACCCTAGGACTACAAATTGTTAATAAGCCCCCCCCTCGAATAAGTGTAACAGGATTACATTCTCGCTATAGTGTAGCCTCGTATTCAAGTAAGTATTGTGATCACGTGTTCATGTCAATCAATGTCAATCATGTATAATATAAATAGCTTTGTCAATTGTATTTAATTCATTCTTATTCTCATATTATCAGTTACATATATTCGCACATATATTCGAGTTTTATTTCTGAGTTCAATTACGTAATGGTAGCTCGACCACCATTACAGAAGTGGTGTTAGAATCCGGTTTTCGTTCTTCGTTCTTCGTCATGGCTTCTCCAGAGGAACTTCTTGGCCTGATCAATGGACTCGCTGGTGCCATTCGTGATCAACATCATGCTTCCCGCGAAGTCACACCAACGACACAGCAACAAATTTCAGACCTCTCGCACGCCGTTAACGATCTCTCCGCTTCAGTTCGCTCTCGTGGTGATCAGCAATCGCAAGCTGCATTACGTCTTCCTCCGCTCACACTTCCAGAATTTACCGGTGGTGAACTTCAAATCGACCGCTTTTGTGAACAGCTATCACAGGTATTATCCTCATCCAACATCCATGCCAAGTTTTGGTTGCCGTACTTGAAGCAACAATGTCAGAAAGACTCCCGTGCCTTTGACATTATTTGATCTTTTGAGCTTTCAAATGCTTCCCGCATCTCTCACAAAACCTCGAGCGATGAATTCTTGTCCCTGTACGACGAATGTCTCCAGCTACTACGACTTCAGCGTGGCATTCCCAGAGAACAACAGATTCGCAACCTTTTAGCCACGTACTACTCATTGCACCAAAATCCAGACGAATCAGTCTTGAACTTCGCTCATCGATTCATGGAGACGCAGCATTCGTTACAGAAACTCGTGCCGGGAATTCACTGTTCTCCAGATGGTTCGCAAGTTGAGCTGATTCACGCCTTCTCCATAAAGCTGCTTCCCGATATTGGTAAATATCTCATCACTCGAGAACAGCCATTTACCGATCTTCTGGCCACAGTCGAATGTGCAAAGCGACACGAATCGATGATGTCATCTGCCCCAACGAAGCTTCCCCACACCGACGTCCTTTACACCGCTCCACCCACTGCTCCTCCACGCCGTACACCGAAGACTGATGCCAACACTCACCAAGGTATGAATTTAAAAACTGAAATTTGTAAAAACTTTAATCGTTTTTCGCCCAGTCGATGTGAGCTTGACTCTAAATCCTGTAAGAATGGTTATATACATAAATGCTCTGTCTGCTTCAAATTTAATTTTAAAGCCCTTAATCACGAGGTTCGTGCTTTTAATGATCGTAACACTACTAATCCCCACCCTGGTAATCAAACTCGTCGTACATTTTCGGGTTCAAACTATTCGTCTAACAATTCTACTTCAAATAATGCTCCTCGTCCTTATCGCTCATCTAACAATCGTTTTTCACGTGATCCTATTTCATCTGCTGTTTCTGCGCACGTGGCAGATTCCACTGATTGTGTCACCTTAGATTCGGTTAAAGCTATCGTCTCGGACTGCATGAGTAGTTTAAAACACGATCTAACAACTACTATTCTTGCTGAAGTAGAAAAATCTCTTCCAACCTCTCCTCAACCAACCCCATCTGCCCCCGCTAGGCCCAGTTCCTCGCCCGATCACATTTACGGTATGCCAGCAGTCACACCTGCTAACCCTGTTTCGTCAGTTTCAGCGCTTGACCTTCGTAACCGCAATATTTTGTGGACCAAAATCGTTTCTGCGGGTGTTTCCCTACCATTTCCCCTAGACAGCTGTTGCTCTGTTTCTCTGGTCAGTCAAAATCATGCCGAAATTGTTGCGAAATCTAGACCTGACCTACACTTTGTAAACCTCGCCCAACATGTTCCTGTTTCGGTCGCAGGCCCATCGTCCAACCTACGGGCAGTTGGCACTATGCAAGTCCCTATTGTTTGGGAAAATGGCCGTCTGACCACATTTACCATGCTTGTTGTGCCTCAGTTATCGTGGTCTATTTTATTTGGTCAGAATCATTTGCGTATGACAGACGCACACATTCAGTCCAAAGCCCTGAAGGTATTTTTCGCCGCACCCGATATGAACTTTTCCAACACATGCCACCATTCTAATCCTCTAGCCGCCTTTCCCACCCACGGCCCGGCGACCACTCGTCCTCCCCAGGGTTCTGTGGCCAATGTCACCTGTTTATTGACCCCTTTGCCTTCGCAATTTTCACAGGTTTCTGATCAAAACAACATTACGTTATCTCGAGGGTTTAACATCATCCCTGTATGCCTTTTCGTAGCCAGCTCTCTGATACGCACGCCTCTATTGTCCGACACTTTGTGGCTTGAAGGCACTGTTTTTTCCCCTGGCCTACAAACCCTGAGTGGTCCTAGCGATTTCGCGTCAATCCCACAAACCACATGTTTGGGGCCCTCACATTATCCTTTCCCCGCCCAGTTTTCGTATTCCAAGTGCCACCCTAGTCGCCCTCTCCCCCCACAAGAACATGTGTGCTCGGCATATTTAGTTTCTGAAGGCGATACTTGCCAAAATTCAACGTTTGAACGTGTTTATTTCACTAACGTGATAATTGATTCGGTCAAAGGGTCAGCTCACTTACCTCACAATGTGTCCCTTGGGCAAATTCGTACGCAAGAACAAAGTGATATCTCCGCTTTCGAAGAGGCCGCAACGCATACAGCCCATCATCTCTCTGAGTCATGGCATCGTCACCTTCCCTCCCCTTCCGCTCCAACCGATTCAATATCTTTTAATTCCCTTGTTTCATTGCCAACAGACGTCACTGTCACCCAATCCTCTGATATTTTGTCTCCATTTTTAGACCAAAATAACTCTGGCCTAGACAAACATGATCAATCCTTTCCTGCAACACCGGATAAACCTCTTCCTTATGCCTCCCCAGAATATTTACAACTTCTCTTTCAGGCCTCAGAGCTTGACACACCGACTTACGCACATGTTCCGCCACACGTTCTTGCTGCATTCAAACAATATCCGCAAGCATTTTATTTGCCTAACTCTCCTTTATCCACCGTGCATGGCTTTCATCACAATATTGATACGGGTGACGCTCCCCAGAAATGGTTGGCTATTTTCGAGATGATATTCCAAACTTATCTCGCCGTTGTGAACATTTACGCTCCCTTCTCCCTCAAAAAGTTCCTTTTGTTTGATCTAAGGCCCATCAGCAGGAATTTTGTGATTTAAAATCGGCCCTTCTTTCTCCGGACATAATCCTTACTCATCCTTATTGGGATGCAGAGTTCGAATTCCACACCGATGCCAGCAAAAAGGGCTGTGGTGCGATGCTCGCACAACGTCATAATGGTGTTCTTCGCCCTGTTCGATTTGCGTCTCGATCCTTTAGCACCACAGAATCACACTGGCCTATATTTCATCAAGAATTTTTTGCGGTCAAATGGGCTCTCGAACGATTTCGTCACTACATCATTGGTCGCAAATGCAAAGTTATTACCGACCATGCCAATCTTAAATTTCTTGCTTCCATTGCCCCACAAAATTCTAAATTAGCTTGTTGGTGTTTATCATTAGCCGAATTTGATTTCACCATAGAACACCGCCCTGGAAAGGACAATATTATTCCGGACACTCTCAGCCGTGCTCCACTGGCTCCCACCCACAACGCCCCAGATGTTCCTGTCTTCACTCCTCCTGAAGTCGTGGCACATTTTCATGCCACCCTGGGATTAGATCTTACTGACCAAGGTTCTCCTTTGCCGTCCACTAACTCCCCATTCACTCCTTTCCTAGGCTTGGCTTGTTCTACTAGTCTATTATCTGTCCCACCAAACCCCTTTGTCCCCCCCTAATCAACGTGAGCAAACTACTAACCCTCTCGCTCCAATCACTCCCCTTTTGCATTCGTCCGATTCACCTGATCTACAGGGCATGCCCTCCTCCTCACACTTGCCCCCTGATTTACAATCGTTGCATCCATTAAATGTCAACCGTGTACAACTTGCGGAAAAACAGCGCTCTGATCCATGGCTAGGCCCCCTAGCTACATTTTTTCTCAATGACAGTTCCAAACAGGTTCTATCGCATTACGATTTAAAACTCCGTAAGTGGATACTTGCCATAGCCAAACGTACAAAAATGATAGATGGCCTCCTTTTCTATTCTGATGAATTCATGGATCAGCCATCTCAACCTCGCATTTTTGTTCCATCGGACGTCACTCTCCAAGGTCACCTTTTACAGGCTTATCATGACTCCCCATTAGGGATGCATCGTGGCTGTGATGCCACCTATAACGCCATCTCTCGGGATTTTTATTGGCGCAATTTATCTAAACATGTCCGCAATTGGATTCGCCGTTGTCATCATTGCATAAGGTTCAAATCCCTCAGTCAACCTCACGGGCCTATGCAAATTCGCCTCTACCAACATCCGTTGCGTACCCTCGGTATCGATTACGTTGGTGAGCTGCCTCTTTCTGCGTCCGGCAACAAATGAATTTTCACTGCAGTTTGTCCCTACTCTAATTTTCTTCGCGCTATTCCTGTCCCCGATAAAACCGCACCCACCGCAGCTCGCGCACTTTTACATGAAGTCCTATTGCCCTTTGGATTTCCCGCCGTTTTACAAAGTGATCGCGGTGGCGAATTTCTCAATGCTATCATGCATCGCCTTAAATCTTTCCTTAGCATCAAACATGTCTTTACATCTGGTTTTCGGCCACGCCTAAACGGTGCTACTGAACGTGTACATCGCTTTCTTAATTCCGCAATTGGCATCTATTGCGAACAACATCAAGCTAGCTGGGAAGATTTCCTACAACCTGCTGTCTATGCACACAATACTTCTCCTATCTCAGGAACTTCAGACATCACTCCGTTTTCTCTTGTCTTTGGACGTGACGCCCCTTCCCCAGAGACTTTGTCTCTTCAACTTCCACCTCACCCTCTCCCAGCTGACCATTACGCACATCATTTGCTCACAAACATGAAAGATGCTCATACACAGTTTTCTCACATCAAATCGGACCTTCGTCGTCGCCAGAGAGAACTATACAACTCATCATCACGTGATATTCACGTCCACGAGGGCAAAATCGTATTTCTCCGTAAGGATTCTACTCCATCCGGCAGTGTCTCTCGGTTTGTTCGCAATTTCGATGGCCCATCTGTCGTCACAGGTCATCCCTACAATCGCTCAGATTTGCTCACCTTATGTAACATAACCACCGGACAGGACTTTCCTCGCCTGGTCAACATTGAAAAGGTTGTTGTCGTCCCGGATCCCGAATGTTCTGACTTACGCCCCCCTGAAGATGCAACTGCTGAGCCTTCTCAACCAGCCTCACCCCAAACCTCAACTCCTATGCCAGACCTCGCTCTTGTTGCTTATGAATTTGGAAAATATCTCAATTCTCTCCCTTCCAAATCTGCTATTTCATCTCAAGCTTGTAAGTTCGTCTAAGAACACCTTCCAGCTGCAAGACAACTCTTAGCTACTCATGGCAGACTTCGAGGACTCGTCAAAGCTTTTCCGTATCTGCAATTGGATGGTGGTACACATGGTGGAACTTATGTCATGTCACTAAACTCTGACTTGTTCTCTAAACACTCTTCTCCCTTTACTTAATTTACTCGCTTTTGCTGCTATTAACTAACACTAACAAAAAAAAATATTTTTTACTTATAATATATATCGTACTCAATAGCCAATTTATCATCTTTATATCGTATTTTAACAATTTAAAATCTTTATATCGTATTTTAGCCATTTATTATCATGTATCGTATCTTTAACAAAAAAAAAAAAAATAACTTCGTCATTTTTTTTCGGTAGAAAGGGTAGGCTGTAACAGGATTACATTCTCGCTATAGTGTAGCCTTGTATTCAAGTAATTATTGTGATCACGTGTTCATGTCAATCAATGTCAATCATGTATAATATAAATAGCTTTGTCAATTGTATTTAATTTACTCTTATTCTCGTATTATCAGTTACATATATTCGCACATATATTCGAGTTTTATTTCTGAGCTCAATTACGTAATGGTAGCTCGACCACCATTACATAAGCCCCCACCCCTAACATGCTAATATTTGCCCTCTGAAGTTCCCAATGGCGTTTTATCAAGTAAACCACAAAAAAATCATGCCTTTGGTCATATAAATTTAATGCGCATATAAAAGAATTATAAATTAAAATATACGAGGTCTTTTAACAATATTTTCGTTGTGTACAGCGAGTTCGAGAATATTTTTTTTTCAAGTAGTTTTTTCATCAACATCTCAGCATTCTTCTTATTATTTGTGTATGCAAAATACTTCGCTGGAACAACTAAGCCAATTTCCCGTTTTCTTTTCCCAGTAACAACAGCAATAATAGTGTTTGTATTTGCAGCACTGATGAAATAGTTTATTAGTTGAGAAATTTCAACTGGAATGTGACCAACTAATCGCTCGCTTTTCTCATCACATGCTGATTGAAAAACGCCAATGGCGTTAAGGTCATATTGCTTGGCTTCCTCACGATCATCTTTGTGACACACAAGCTCTTCTCCCATCTTAGGGCACCACGTATCTTTATATATGTGATGTCCTCGTATTGGAGCAGTAAATTCTACTTTGTAATTCATATCAAAACGTACTGGTATTCCTCTGGCCATTTTTTATTTAGTTGGCTGAAATTACTTTAACAACACAATAGTACAGACGAGTTATCTGTAGCTGACGTGCGTTTAAAAGAAACAGATGGTACATGTTACCGCGTACCCGCCTTTCCGGCTATACCTACTGGAGTCAACATGCTAATTTAATTGATAATTTGTATCTCTATTTGCAGGTTTATATAAAAACATGTTATGTCCTGCACTTGAATCTTTGTCTCTATCATGTCCTGTTTTGATTGATACATCCCAGACTACCCTGTTTGGTATATTTAAATGTCAATGTACCTACTGAACAGAACACTTCATTTGTTGTATTGAAATTGTTAAGAGACCTCGTTTGTAACTGCAAGTTGTTTTTATTTGGAAAACTTTATTAATCATGGCCGACGAAGAAACAAATCGGGAAGCTTCCTCGCATAAAGGCAAATTTGTAAAATCTTACACATTTGAGAGAAAGTTAGAGATTATAACGGTTGCCGAAAAGACAAGTAAAGCTGCTGCAGCCCGCAGGTTTAATGTAGACAGACGAACGGTGGCTGAATGGTGTAAGAAAAAGGATGCAATTGTAGAAAAGGCATGCCAAAAAACGGGAAAAACTCGTAGAAGATTGGATGGAGCTGGAAGAAAGCCGTTGTCAGATACTTTAGAACAAGCTTTGATGGAATGGATTTTGGAAAGAAGAGCAAAAGGGTTGCGAGTTTCGAGAGTGTTGGTAATGAAGAAAGCAAAGATTTGTTTATTTCAATGATTTTCACTTTTATCTCAAAAGGCAGTTTGAGTTAGTAAAAGTTGGGGAAGGGGTAGGTGAGTTGGGATAACAAAGCTGGTGTCGTATGAGTGAGGCGCTTGCGAATGGAGCACGGTTTCGAGTTAGGCAACAGGCAACATTATTGCGATGGATGAGACCCCTGTATGGGCAGACATGGTTTCAAACACAACACTTGAAAAAACAGGAACAAAAACAGTGACAATGAAGTCAACAGGTCACGAAAAATGTCGTGCTTCTGTTTGCTTGTCAGCAAGGGCCGATGGTTCAAAGATGAAGCCCTTCATCGTGCTTAAAGGAGCAAAGCGAGAGGTGAATGAGATGGCAAAAGAATTTAAAAGTAAATGCATCATCGCTTCATCAAGTAACGGGTGGATGAACAATGATCTGACACACAATTACATTGATGCAGTGCTTGGTGCATTTTCTTTCCGTCGTCGTTTGTTTGCCTGGGACACGTATGAGTGTCATCTAGCCCCCTCTGTCGTTCAGTCCCTCCATTCAAAAAATATTAATGTGGCTGTCATTCCTGGTGGATGCACCAAGTACATTCAAGCACCTGACGTATCCTGGAACAAACCGTTCAAAGCTTCTTGCGCAGCTCAGTATGACGAATGGTTGGCATCCGAAGGAATCAACCAGAAGACAGAGTGTGGCAATTTGAAACCGCCGCCGCGTAGAGAATTGTGCGGTGGATATTGGAAAGCTGGGAGCAACTTTCACAAAAAACGATTAAAAAATCGTTTGTTGCATGTGGCATGTCAGTTGCTACTGATGGTAGTCAGGACGACTTGATAACATGTTTCAAGCCTGATAAGCCTTGCAGTGCTGGGCGTGAAATGTTGAAAGCCCAGCTAACATTGCTTGAAGGCAAAGAAGATAATCCGTTCATTCCTGACGACACTGACATACAGGAAGCTTGTCCGGAATTTCTGATCCTGGACGTAGACGTGGCAGAGGATGAAGAAATTGACATTTTGGACTAGTTTTTATATTTTGATTAATTGACTTTATATTATCTTTTATTATGAAAAAATACGAAACCTTAAAAATGAATTTTTTTAAGTGCCATATTTCAGATAGCTTTATAAGCCCCCCTCGAATAAGCCCCCCTTGAATAAGCCCCCCTCCAAAAATGTCAAAAATAAATAAGCCCCCCAGGGGGCTAATTCGAGGATTTACGGTATATAACATTTCGAATATTACCCATCTCCTGGCATTCAAGCGTAACAAAAACATCAAAGACATTTTAGTGAAGTCGGAGCTTGTTCAAAAAACCTCCCGCATGTCCAGCGAATGGCCTCCAAGGATATTGAACTATCTGAACCATATAATAACTGTTTTGTATTTTTCATTGGCCCTAAGTGCCACTTCAGTTCAATCGTTTTGTTGCAGTCACAACATTATTCTGATTATCTCTACATAGTAGTTGTTATTGTCGATATTTATGTGAATATACCAAAATAGCTCATAGTAATAATGATGCAATTTTTCAATCCATTTAACGATCCATTTAATTGAACAACAAACTTACAGGTAATCATTTTATGCATGCATTAAAAAATAAATTACAATATAAAAAGTAGTGAAATATTAATGAAATTACAATAAATGTTGTCAAGGACACTGAGATGAACCATAAAGGTTTTCGAGTCCAGTGCACCTTCTTGCTTGAGAAAACAAAAGAACAGATACTGTAAATCCTTGAATAAGCCCCCACCTTCAAATAAGCCCTCCCCTCGAATAAGCCCCCATCCTGATAATCATTTGCAAGGATATTGAGCCCAAGTATCGAGGCATTCAAGTTCTTTAGTGGATGTATTGCAAATAACAGCACGTTTTAACTAATATCTCAACTGACTGGCTGCATCGTATAGCTTTTATTTTGCTTTATGTCAAACGATAATCAGACTAAAATTTCGTTTTTGCAAATAAACCCCAGGCGCTCAATCGGGGATTTACGGTATCAGCAAGCAACCGAATGGTATCAAATCATTACCATACATTGATGGAAATTATTCTCATTCAATACTCATGAAACGACTGAGAATGTTTTGTTTTATCGTAATACCATATGTTTCTTGCAACGGTAAAAAGGTGCCAGACAGATTCCCAGATTAAAAAGAAAATTAAATTAAATGCACATCAACAATTTGAAATCTGAAGTCAGGATTTTCTGGACCGGTATTACTTTCAATATCCCCAGCTAAAAACAATAAAATATAGAACGATGGTGTTTTTTGGGGCCTAATATACTTCCGCATAGCTTTGCCTTCCACTTGCAGGCATTCATTTTTATCAACTTATTCTAACGACAAGAATGAAACTCCTCTCCTTTGTTCTTGTCGAAATAAAAATGGCGTTGTTCTGGCTTCTTGATTATGGCCAAACATAAAAGTTAACCAGCAGATAAGTCAACCAAATATCGTTTTCTGAATGTTTCTAAAAAGTCTCACTGCACGGCAGCAAAGATTTTTGTCAATGATGAATTGATAATAAACCAGCATGCCGCTAAACGGAGGAGGATTTGAGGCCACCCTGGGCTAGAATGACACAAACACTAACCTCCATTGAACTGCATTTTCACTAACACACAAACAAGATTTTTTCTCGACAAGGACTCAATTATATTCTGCTGTGCAGCCGTTTCACTTCTTTCCACTACGCAGCAGCAATTAGCCATATATTTGTCAAGCAAATGAAATATAAAATTGGATTTATCATGCTGACTGGTGTAGGATTTGCAAGATTTGGCGCATGTCTGCTACGGGGGATGTGTAGAGGAAGTATCGAACAATGACAGCTGACAGAAGAGCAATGATGAATGAACACGGCGATCCAGTAATTTACCTGATTCAAGTCAGAATCCGATACGAGGCCACAACACAGATCACACAATCCCCCCTCACCAAATAATAACTTGAGCAAGCATGTGCGATTGATCAAAGTTTGGGCACAGCTTCAGCGTTTACGGGTGCAAACATTACTAGTTTGAACATTCCGAAAAAGGTAAAGGAAAAGAGAATAATATTTGGGCCGTTTATAATATACGACACAGTAAGTATATTTCTCTTTTTCATTTTTCACGAATTGACTGCCCTTTCTACTTTCTAAGATTTATACTTCAAGGAAATATCTGGTTGAAACCAAAACGAGTAGCTACTTGCAAGAAAATAGGAAGCACGTGATCAGATGCAAAAATTCTTCAAACATAATCATATAATTTGACATTAAATATAGAGCTTTGATGTATAAAATATATTCTACTAAAATCTCTGATCTCATAGTGTTAGCTAAGGTGCAATTCGTCTAGGTTGCCATTGGATTAGCCATACTTGAATCTTTATTTTGCCAACCTCATCCTGGCTTATATTTTCCAGTGTATCTTTCATTGACAGCGGAACATATTGATGTGGGCATATATGATAGGTAGCTGTATCTGGACAAAAAATTATTGTCAATCATCCAATCCAAAGAATGACCCTACATGCGATAGATTGTTATTATTCTCCTGCAACGATTGCAATAAAACAGTGCAGAACAAAGTAATATTTTATTTTGTGGATCATTAAGTGCACTTTACCGAAAGCCAACTTGCATTTCTTTTTCATCACAATGTGAGAGATAGAACATGTGGTTGCCATTTGCCTCTTTCAGAACCAAAACCCATGAAATGCCAACAGAATTTATTTGTGGTGAACGAACTCCTGTGGAATTTCTTGGGATGTCATCTCTCAATATACTCCATTGTATGCTGGACAGCTGATTTAATTCATCTTTGAATTCGACCTATGTAGAAACACAAATGTTTTCAAGAATTCATTATGATCAGTTTTATATCCACTTTTTTATTGGCTACAGTGTGCTCCTATTATAGGCTATAATGAAAAGATATTTCCTTGAAATCATAGTTGAAAGCAACACAAGAACTTACCTGAAAGCCGCTTTCCATAGCTGAGAGTATTTTGCTATTTTCAGTTTGCCACAACCGAATATGCAAGTCATTTGATGATCTGTTGTGGTGAATCATTTCAGCATGGTTTCCCCAGAACTTGTACGTGGGCACAGTAAAATGCTTCATCAGGAGGTAGTTTCTATCTGAATATAAGAATTAGAATTGTTAGACATTACTATTTCAATAAAGTTTAGGTGCAATGCCATATTGAGCAACATGTCGTAGATTTTTACATATATGAGTATCTTGTCAGCGATGTGGCATTGCAACCAAATTTGCACTCTACTCTTTTTCCAATGCATTCCAATGAAATAAGACTAGCCAGTTCTCTTCTTGCCATGTCCTTCTGGCAATGATCGCATTGGACGAGTTCCATTGGGCAAAGTCCTCTGTGTTCCACACCGTCCGTCATAGCACAGTCTCGTCGCAATCAGTGTTTGGAAAACCAATTGACACTAGGTCGCAATCATCCAAGAACTTCACCATACTTTTCACCTTGCTGTAAATTATTGCAAGAACATTTCATTGATGAGAAACGCTTGAAAAAGAACTTGTCCATACTTTTCAATTTGCTATCAACATGAAATCACCACCCATGATCGTAAGATGGTTTTGATTCTTTGATTGCTTTAAATGATTCACGACGTGAAATGTCGGATCAGCAAATGATTGACGACGTGAAAGGAAAGGGAACAATACGTACAAACAAATGTGATGGCACAATAATCACAACACATATTATTATTACTTAACACATGAAATCACTGTGAACTGGGGACAATGACATGAAACATGAAAAAATCGGTGTGAAGAAGACAAAAACATGAGACATGGATTGAGAAATATGACATGAATGTGGACTTATAATTTTGTCCATGATGTGATTCCATACATTTTCATAAAAATTTTGGAAAAGCTAACATCGGCTTTTTTTCTTTAAATTGGAACTGACTTCATTTTCAAAATGTTTCGCAATTCGGTTCCTGTTTCAATTTTTATAATGTCAAGATATTTACTACCCCATGTTGCTTATGACAGGTTGATCATTTTACAGACTTTACTTTCTGAAGTATTTTGGCTCACATTTAATATAAGAACCGACCTGCACTGAGGATGCCGTGCATTTCAAGGGCCTTTGAAGGGAAACAAATTCCTCACAGAAGGGTTTCTCATTTGTTAATGAAATTATTCGGAATTCCCAATATTCGAATAGTCAAAAATATGCCATTCAAAAAATATTTAGGCTAGAGTGACATTATGTACAAAGTTCTTAAGGTTTTTTGGGGAAAGGATTGAATGAATAAGCTCATTATCTTTCAACTGGTCTCATTCAGGAACTAGCACACATTTTTATTAAGTTTCATTTTTCAAAATTTTACCCTCAACATTAAGTATTTTGTTTTTACAGGGTTTTCTTTTTGAGGTTTTCGCTTTGTTCAGTATTCTTTATGCAGCTCTACTAGCGAAAAATTAAGTTGATGCTGGCAGTTCAGATTAAAATTCAAAAGAACAAAGAGAGTTTCAATTTGCCACCAACTGCTTGCAGCTCCAAATAACATCTATTGAAGTCTTACTTCCGGACAATGGTTTGTGTATTGTTCACTATAAGTAGAATAAGCGTATTGAGTACCTAGACAATATAAGTAGCTTGGGATTCGGCAGGAAATTGATCTTCTGTGCAGCAAAGTAACACTTAACACAATTTTCAAATTCCCACCTCATCCTCGATATGGTTAATCCCGCGGCTAAAGCCTTTCCCACCAAAGAGATAAGTGGTATGGGTATCGTATCTGAGAACAGGGGATCTTTTAAGAAATTTTTACTGGTGGGGAATCTACGCAAAAGGGCACTTTCCTTGATGTAACGCAATTGATGGCAAAAACAAAAGTAAAGGGACGAGTATGCATAGTTGGTAAGGTTTTCACTGTCTTGCACATAACTCCTTACACCCATGCAGCGTATAGTTAGAAAAACACTAGATAAAACAATTTGAATATAGTACTCAAGGTCATGATGCTTTCTGCATTTAGAGTTATAAGAATAAACTTTTTGGTACAAATATTTTGCTACGAAAGTCTTAAAAATGTCCGGTCTGTCTGAAAAACTTTCTCACAAACTCCGTCTGCTGTATGTATCAAGGTCTGGTTGACGGCTTCGTCGCTCATGTGCTGAAAGAAAATGGGCAAAAGCTGGCCGTGGATCATAATGAGCTGTTCCAGCACTGCTTAGGGCAATAAGCAGTCTGGTGTTGATTGTGTCTTCAGTCATGTTTGTTCTTGAATCTTCAACAATGATGTTATGATGAGACACAATCCTCTCGGTTTGCATGGAATGTGGTGGCATACTTCCAATAGCAGCTAGCACTTTTTGAGCGGTGCCATCTGTAATAAGCAAGAGCTTTCTCAGACGTACTGATAGTTTACAACCAATGTCGCTTCCTTTTGGAAGATGCTGCACTTTTTCGATTTTGTCCCACTGTTCACAACATTCATCTGCAAAGCAACCCTCTTCCCCTGGAAAAAGCCTCTGGGTCATCCCTATTTCTTTTTCCACAAATTTCCCAGGGTACTTGCACTCAACAATTCGCTCATACCGAACAAAATTTCTTCTTGCTGTGGGTGCAGACGCTCACTTAAAACATTTTTCGCTGAAGATGTTATTTCAATGCGAATTGCAGATTCATTTCGTCTGTTAGTTGGCACCAAAGTGTTCTGCGTTGGTCTTGCTCTCTGTGTTTGGATGTTTTCCCATGGTAGTGTAGTTTTTGATTCACGCTTTCCTGGGTGTGCCGCTCAACAAATCATGTTTCCTTTGTGCCATGCTAGAACAAGTGAATATATCTGGAAGCAGAAGATCATCCCGTTGCATTTGCTTCTCTAAGCTTTTGAAAACCTCGAATATATCACCCATTAGTGCTGCGAGCCAAATGTGTCTTTCGTTCCACGTATTCAGATATCCTGAAGCCTCCCTCTTATCTTTGCGGTCTCCATTTCTTGTAATTTCTCCCCAAACTTGTTTACATCCTTTGATGTTCGTAAGAACAGCATCTATTAGTGAGAGGAAATGTTGAGCAAACCGTACGTCATGATGCCGTGGAAATTGCTTCATCTCAATAGCTGCTTTCTCCAGCATTTTCCTTTTTGAAGTTGATGTACGAAAATATGTAGCAACACCAATCAGTGATGACTTCCAAATCTTTAGCTCTGGGACAGAATTGATAATTGCCTCGGTTGCAAGATCTGAATGATGGGCACATCACCAGAATGTAAAAATGTTCCTTTTCAATTGGTCACCGAGAAGCTTCCAAAGCCCGGCATTTCACCCAGTATTTGCAGCTTCACCATCCATTGTTATTCCGACTAATTTATCTTCATTTGCCTCACATACCGTTAAAGCTTGATTCACAGTCTCGAGCAAGCCATGGTCCCCTCTTTCTTCTGGAGAGTGCATCGCTATAAAAACTGTACGCCTGTTGCCATTTGTCATTGACATTGTAATACTGACAAACTTGTGATCTCTCATGTGCTTACTGACGCTGCCATCTATTTGAATGCTGTGGATTATGCATTCCAGAAACATTTTCTTTACTTTCTGCAGTTCAATGGCTTGAACTGATAACAACATACCTCTGTAGCACATTTGATCCCTGTAGTGTAACTCAGCATTTGTTGGTTTGAACTCTGGTAGAACTGCATCTGGACCTTCATCTTCCATAAGGGATATGAGTCGAGTGGCTGCAATCGTTGTTAAAGACCTTGCTGGCCATGAGTGAGCAGAAATAGTTTCACAAAGACAGTCATTGTATAAATCAAATGCCATGTTTACCAACAATTTAACTACATTGGTGTTGGCTTTTTTTAAACCGTTCAACCATGGAAGATTAGCACTTTTCTCTTCCCACATCAGCTCCAATTGATTCTGATTTCTCGTTGCTTTCTGCATTTCTGAAAATACATGATCAATTATTAGTTTGAGTTGTTCTTCATCATCTGCTCTGACCCCATTTGCAATACCAATTTTTCCATTTCGCGAGTATTTCTTTGCCACGTCCAAATATTCTTTGCATAAATTGCAAACAACATGAAGACGTTTTTTCCCATTCTTCTTTGCTGTAAAGTTTTGCAGTTCTGCAAAACGTTCAATAATGAACTTAAGATCCAGCTCAATCCCCTGGTAATACAATACACTGGCTGTTTTTTGTGTTTGAACAGTGTGTGTTGATTGCTGCGGGTTGTTAATATCTGGGCTTTCAATTTCTTCCCCTTGACGTGAATCTGGATGGCTGGAGGCTCCTATTTCTTTCTCTTCTGTACCTTTAGTGTCCGTTTTTAATTTTGATCCATAAAAATTTGTAAATTTTCTGCATTTTGAAGCAATTTCTTGAGCTTCTTTCTGCTTTCTTTTTAACGAACTTGGCATGTTTGGAGATCAATGATGCAAGCAACTTTTCCCGCATATTTCATTGCCTTGCCTTGGTGTAGTGCAAGAACGTCAAACAGAGATTGATTGACAGCAATAAGACCAAAGAAATAACGAATAATTTGACACATATAACACGACAACGACACAACAAACAGTAATCTGAGATAAGTCAAATTGATGTTTAAAACAATTTTCAAGAAAAGGGCACTTGCCAGTGGGGAATCATGGGCCAACTAGTGGGGAAATTTATGGGCCTGGTGGGGATTTTCCCCACTAGTTTGTATGTTAAAAGACCCCTTGTCTGAGAAGCATTGAGATGAACTGATTGTGGGAGCAGAGCTGAATGCAGTTGGAATTTATGTACCATTTGTTGACTTTTTGAAATCATTAAAGATCCTTCAGCATTGAATTCATGGCAGTTCTCAAGTTGACCCTAACAGTTCTCAAACACCCCCTAACAGTTCTCAAACTAATTTATAAAATTGCATACAATGTACACTGAACTTTGTAACCTGGCTCAAGGCCTAATACAAGGCCTTGAGCCAGGCACATTTTAGTTCTAAAAGTTTCTTAACAGTTTCTTAATTTAATTAAACTAATTTGCAGTGAAAACGAGAGAAAAAATGTTGATGTGAGTATAATCACAAAATATCAGTATTATAACCAAGAAAAAGCGTCAATGAGAGAAATTGTCCCGTGGAGCCGACAATGTTATGCTTAGCACATAAAATATACTTACTGTAGTTGATATTTGTTGAATCCGTAAAGGAAAAACATGTTTCCGAAATTTCTAATGTTTCTTAAATATTTCCTTGTAGTTCTAAAAGTTTCTTAAATTTTAGGGCATCTAGATCTCGGTTTCTTATAAGCTGGTTTCTTATAAAAAAACGTGTATTGTAGATTGTAATCTTAATTTGTATTTTTTGATGCAGAAGGGACCCTGTGTTATGAATAATTTAATATGGAAATATAATATGAAATATATCGAATGGAATACATGTATTATATGTAATTCTTCCTTTCTCTTCAATTTCTTGCTATTCTTGTCTTCGACACCATGAAAAGTAAAGCTAATGACACCACATATATCCGACATTCACCCCCCCCCCATATTTTCAAATAATGCTTATTGATTATACATTTTGAACGGTAACTATTGTATGCCTTTTTTCCTTTCGTGCCAATGATTTTCATATATCACAAGTTGTTACTCAGATGTCCTTGAAGTTTTCAAAATGGCTCGGAACTTGCGGTCTCTTTAATTTTAGATAAGAACTTCATATTGACAGTTGGAAAACTTTACCTAGCATTTATTCTGCAGTTTTTGGCAAGCATCTCAATGTGAGCACCGACCTGCTCTTAGGCAATGTTAAACATCCAAGAGTTTTTTCAAGGGTCTCTTATCTGTTAATCTATTCACAATAATAATGAACATTTAGCCGAATATTTAACAAGTATTTCATTGCATAAGTTCAATGAATCACAGAGCTGAATAAGTACATTCCAGATATAAATATAAGATGAAGTCATGCTGTAGCTATGAATATGCCATACGATCTATTGAATACAAAGCATTTGCTTTATGCGTTCTTAAATTTATAATACATTCACTGTGAACAACTTATAAACATTATAATTATTTGGATTCCATAATACACCCGCAAAAAATAATTAGGTTGAGGACAAATCTTATAGAACCATTGCACTGTTAATAGTATGTTAGCTTAGAATGTTTTGCAATGATCTTGCTATGTAGCTTACTCTATATACGTACAAGTTATTACTCACGCCATTTTTCTGGCTTTAGACCTGATCCTCCTAATTCATTCTTCATAACTCAGTGTTTCCATTGATTATGTTCGACAGCGAATGAATGAATTCGGCGTTATGAATTATCTAACTAGGTCAATAAAGTACACTGCTTTTTCTGCTTAATGTGGTGTTGCTTTTGAGATTCGGTGTAATACAGATGTTCATCAAGTCCAATTAAAACAGTTAAATTCCAAATTTTTGTGGTGTCTTAAAAAAAAAGTTAGGCACTATCACTGACAATATACCACAGACTTTTATATACAAGGGTGTATTACGGAGGTTTCTCTTGTTAATGTTGCATTGTGCTATGAACACAAACTGGTCACTTCTTTCACAGCTTTCACTACGGCTTTCTTTGAAAATGACGTTATTTTCTGTAAGAAGCTTAGATTCGCAAGATTGTTTTCATTTTGTGAAAGCTAACAAATGTTATTACGGCCTTAATTTTACTTCTCCCAGGAATTCATAAACATGAATTTCTATGAAGACCATCTGTACGTTAATTTTGATGTCAATGTTATAACTCAAACTTCAAAGAATGCCAGTGCACAGAGCTCTCCATTACGGACACTGCACCCTGACCAGTGCCACTGCTGCATGTTAGAGAAGACATCAACGCTAGCTGCGAAGATCTAGGTTTAGTTTGGTTTTAGCTTAGTATAGTTTAGGTGTCGTAAAAAAGACAAAGTAACCATTTACAGTTGAAATTGAAATCACGGTAGTACAGTAATCCCAAAAAATTTTGGAGGGTTTAATTTTGGACATTAATTTTGGACAAAATTTCGGACTGAAAAATCATGATTTTACACAATTTCAGACAAGAATTTCAGACAACATGTAAAGAGACTCGCAGGCTTTCGGATAGTATCTTCAAGGTTCATAACACAACATAACAATGAGATCTTCAACAAAACACACAACACCAATGATTGAATACATGAATACAGTTCTAGTTTGTATCGAAATCGAGGAAAGTCAATACTGAAACTTGGGAATTCTCAGATGAACCATTTCCACACACACAAGGAAATGAGTCAGGGAAATTAGAAGAAGCTGAGCTGCTGCTAATCATGCTTGATGATGATCATATTGACGACGAGAATCAATCAAGCTAGTCAAATGATGAGAAGAATCCTGCTATATTCCTATTGGATGCCCTGAAGAAAACGTTGCTCTTTATAGAATTTTCTGTTGACTACACCTGGCATGCATTTTTAAGTGATGGCTAACAAAGCCAAATATTTTCACACTGCTTGCTATTTCTATTTGTTTCTGCTGTAAAGGACATTCCAGTCACTTTCCAACTTTTTGCTTGCTCAATAAAACATATCGGAAGCATAAAGAAATATACTTCGCAACTTTATTGGCAGTAAAATTTCAGTAAAATTTTGGATGTAAAAATTTCAGACAGTTAAATTTTGGGACTCTATATTTGTCCGAAAATTAACGCATCCGAAATTTTTGGGGATTAATGTATTATAATTTTTAAGGATTTTTATCGATTATATAGTTTTAGCTCCTTACAGTTTTGCTTATTAGTTATTGTTGATACATAATAATCATTTTGGTTACTGTTTTAAATATGACATGTTTGAGAAAAAGAAAAAAACTATAACAAAATACAAAATGACAAAATACTCAGATGTTCGTGTGTGATCGTGCTGTTGTCGCGCCCTGCCCAGCGTAGTATGGCACTTCACCTTGTTGTTGTTCAACAAGTTTACATTTCATTCAATGGGAAAATTAAAAAAAAAGCGATATCATACCTGGAAGTCTCATTCCAAATCAAAAGTGAATGTTTAAATCTGAGGCACATGCCTTATATGGGCAGGTAAGCAGAAACCCAGAACACAGATCACAGACACAGAACACAACATTTTCTCCCAATCACCAACATCTACTCTGTTGCGCATTTGCTTCGCAAGTCAAAAACTAAAGCAGATAGAATGCCATGTGCAGTAGTGATAAAGGATTTTGTTCTTAAAAATTATTGTCTCATGGTAGTATGTTAGCACCTTCGTTAATTTGAAAAATGCATTTTGCTTGACATTACAACAACAAAATATCTACTATGATGTATATTTGTTGAGTTATCTATTAAAAACAAAAAACAATATCCTTAACATTTAGAAACGATATTGCAAAATATCTTTTCTGAAAAATGCAAAATGGAAGCAGACATTCTGAAATAGTTCCACAACTATGACCATGCATAAAAATTAAAAATTAACAATTCCACGACTATGACTACCGATAACGAGATTGGTATTATTTTTCCTAGAAAATAATTATTTGGGTCAATAGATGACTCTCTGTGCGAGGACAATTGTCTTATTAGTTATTTCATATTTTTATAGAATAAAAGATCACAAGAATCAGAATAACCTGGCATGATGCAGTTCGGCACAGAATGGAGATAATACAGAAGGCCAAATCGAGCATTTTCGATCGTCGCACATGAAAGCAAGGTTAAGGACTCCAATACACGTGTTGTGTAATATGCTAAACATAATAAAGAAAAAAAAACAATAATTAGGCCTTGATTTTGTTAATTCGTGTATCAGTGAAAGTTAAAGTTTCTTCACTTGTATGTAACTCTCTTTTAACGACATACACACCACACCCGCTTTCCCTGGCACAGCATTTTGTCACCGTCCGCCATTAAACACAGGCCTATTCTCTGTTCTATTCTCGTTTTCGTGCCGCCAGTGGCCAAGCACTGGCGGCACATCTTGACATTTCTAGTTATACTTTTTACCCTCTGGATGAGATAACAAATTTTTAATGATATATTAATAAAATAAAGCTCTCCAAGGTCCGCTCATAAATTTTTTGTTGTGTCTTTTCACGACGACTTTGTTTTCGTACATGGTACAAATAAGCCTCTGCGTGGCCTCGGTTTGCCTGGTGAAATCTATCATCAACCGCCAATGCCATGGTGCCATTCCATGGCAAATTGGCTACAAGGAAGAGCATCCAACACATTTTACTTGCTCTTGCGATGCCGCTTTTTGTTCATATGTTTGACAAGCAATTGAGCAGTTCATGTTTGATATCTAGAATAAGGGGTATATATGTAAGTTGTTATTTTGAATTTTTGATTTAATGAAGGGAGAGTAGCTGTTGTGTTAGAATTATTCATGTATAATGTAGCTATAATGTAGACATAACATATAATTCATTAGACATTTCTATGACCTAGATCTCCTCAAATCTTTTGATGCAAGATCAATTAATTATGATATTTGGCATTCAATGTACCTGAGTGCTTTGACATCCACTGCATGTTAGGTAACTCTCATCAAATCCAGAAAGTGAAGACACAAATCTGTTGTATGAAAATATGTTGGATTAATTTGCATTTTCAACAGATATCCAATCATTCCAATATACAGGGTTGTCCAAAAAAGTAACCCCCCTACCCCTAAAAAAAATATTTTGTAAGGAAAGGCACCTTATGAACATTTTTTTAGAACAGTCTTTGATCGGTACAAAACTTCAAAATTGCTTTGAAAATTGGAAACATAGCGAAACATAATAAATACTAAAGCTTTTCGTCTGACACTCATCAGAGTAGTACGTCAGAAAGAGAACGAAAATGAAAACCTAACGAACAGTTATACCCAGGAGAGGATCGAAATTGGCCAATCAGAAAAGAGGTGAATGATTGGTATAGTGCAAAAACAACCAACCATACCCGGTGATCGAACAATAGATTATTGAAAGAGTCCCAGTGGGAAAACGAACTCTTTCTGTGTACACAATATGGGATCCATGGTTTTGATGTAGACAGATTCTAAAATTCCTAAGTGAAATTTTGACCTAGCTCTGCCGATAATGCGAAAACAGTCCTCACTGTAGTTTTGAGCACATTCTGGGTTGTCGAGTAAATGTTGGCCTATAGAGGAGTCGTGTTTTAGAGTTTTAGATGTTTAGAGTTTTAGCGGTTTATCTTAACGCAATGGCATTTGTTTAACATTGCTGACATCTGCAGCTTCCTCAGCCAGAAGCGTAAAGAATTAATTCATTCTGTGTCGTTTTCAAAAGATATGTAGCCGATTTTGGTGCGTTGGCTATGTGATCCTCAAAAACTGAATTATCGCCAAGTTTTAGCAAATATTTTATTATCTCTTGCAAGTTCCCCGGATGATTTTCCTTCTTATCATAATTCTCAGAATCATCATGGTGACCTGTTAGTGAATTGTTCTGGTGCCCACAAAGAATTACTGCTCCAACTATGGGTGTTAATTTTGCTCTGTTAGCCTCAATTTGTTTGCTCATTATTTTATTCATTTGGACATCAATGGACTTGAGCTTATTTTCAAAGCAGTATATAAAATGCGTGGCCTTCAAAGTAGCTGTTCGATGAACAGGAGATTTCTCTCAATGGGCTCGAAACCATGGGATCGCTGTTGACCAAGTATTGAATGGGAATTTGCATTGCCTATCCAGTTTTTGAACATGCCGACTAGTTTCATTTGAAGGAAAAAGAACACAAGGTAAACAAAAGGCACCGTCTAGCTTTTGTGAATATGCTAACCATGGAAAGTCAGATAACCATTTTAACTGAAATTTTCTGCCAGAAGAGTTTGAAGGACATGCGAAATTGGGCTTTGCAGTATTTGTTAACAGGGCATACTTTTGTTCATCAGATAAAATGGCTGAATTCTGGTAAAAATTGCCAATGCCACTTTCAATATCAAATATCATAGGTTCAATATTTGTATTGTTAACATCAAGTTTGACATCAACGGAAGCAGTTGTATTTAGATTATTTTGATCAGCATGAGCATGAGCAACATGGGAAGTGTCTGCCACAGAGTTTCTTATCTTAGATGGTTCTTTTGGGACATCATCATGTATGTTGGGAATTTTTGCTCTAAAATGGTCAAGAAGAGTTAGTTGATGCTGTGTTCTTTTCTTTTCCGATGTGAGACATAACAAAGACTTTGAGGAAGTAGATGCACCATATATGGTCTTATCAACTTTGGTTTCCATGTTAAGAAAAGCTCTCGGCAAGGAGAATGTGACATTGCCTAGTTTTGGCATAAGAGGTACCAATGATCTTTATTGTCAGGAAGATTTCCTGTTATAGCATAGTCTGGGGGCATTGCAGCACAGCAGAAAATGGACATCTTTTCATTTTCATGTAATTCATGATCAAAACCACGAGGGCAAACTGTTGCATTGAACAATATTTCATATACATTTTCAACATTTTCACCTTCTATATTCAACATTTCCATCTTCTATTCTATAGAGAGATTCAATTGGCATGCCAATAACAGAACACAGAGCTAACAAGCACGAAAATGATGAATATATGAATGACTTGGCATTTGCTTTTGCTTCTTCAAGCACAGCAGGGATACGGTCATCTTTACTAAACAATTTATAGGCAAACTGGGAGAGTAGGATTAAGAAGATGGGGTTTTCATTTAGCTGCTTTCAATTAAGTGATTGACCATACATAATTGGATGGTTGGCATAATACTCTGCATTTCTAAACAGCTCTATAGAGGTTGGATTTGTAGACAGGCAAATAAGCTCTCACTTTATATTAATGATATGGAGCATGCATCATATAAGCAATTTCTATCTCCAGAAGTCCTGTGAAAAATATTTGAAAGATCATCAGATTGGGATAATATGTATTCTAGGTTAAGGGTACGGAAAGGCCCATTATGGGGTACTCATAAGGGATGGGAAGGTACTATTTTACAGTTAAGAATGGACACAAAATCAAATATAAAGGTAATTCTGTGTCACAGTCTCCTTTCACAAAGACAAAGGCCCAGGCTGATCTTGTGAATGTGCTAGGGCATGTGCTTAACCTCTTTTACACTGTTCCAACTCCAAACTAATGAAGATCTTAAAAATCTTCTTTATTAGTATGTCCTAACCTTTACTAACTTTCTATTAGCCTGTGAATTATTCTGATTCTACTTATACTGTTACAAAACGTAGTGCCATTATTGGCTTTATGTAATATAGGTACCAACCCAACAGGTAAAAATTCCTAACAGGTAAAAGCCTTAAGTGGCGGACGTTGGCTCTTTTTATTTTCAAAAATATTTACAATCCTGAATCTAAATTTTATCTCTAATTCTAAAACTAAGGCTATTTTATCTGCTACTGAAAGGTCAGGATTACCCAACACATTCACAAGATGATCGCCTTCCTTCGCCATTTTGGAGATAAACATAAAATGTTGTTGAGGTGGAGGCAAACACAACAACAACCTGAGAGAACTTGTCAATCCAACTGGCCGCAAGCAAATCAACGTTCTGATCGGTTCTGATTGGCTTGCTATAGTCAAGAGGAGCTACCACCGATTCCCAAAGGCTTGCTGCCATCACATGATTGGTTTGCTACACTCTACAACTGCCCAGTAATTGGATTGCTACACTGGAAAGAATTTTTTCAGTCATTAGAAGGATTTTAAGGCTCAGGGGCCAAATTAGTGGTGCCGCAATAATTCATGGTAGGCCCTTTGCTAAGGACCCTGGCCTCTGAGCTGAAAAAGACTACAGAAATTGGCAAACCGGCGTTGTGAAGGATTCTGCATATAGTAGCCTTACATTTTACGAGAAATTCCTGCGGGAAGGTTTCAAGAAGGATAAACAACTTTTCAGTTCATGCAGCGGATTAGCCAGAAGTTTTTTCTCACGTGGTCATACTTTTAATCATTAAACTTTTCATTCATTGGTATACGTGCTTGTGGGATTTAACCTCATTGCACCGGACACAAATACTTGGTTTGGAGTCGCTTGATTTTGTGTTGACATGCTATGGCTATTCTAATGTGTTTTAGATTTCTGCAACTGGAAGTTCGCAGTTGTTGTAAAGACAGCTTGTGCACAATAAAAGTCGACTGGGTTATCCTTTTCTGACAAAGAGGCAGATTGCATGTCGAAAAACATCTCCATGAACAATTGAGTCACACAATGTCTCATATACACTCATAACCTATTCATGATGAAAATTAAAGAATCTTGACAATAATAATGCAAATAAGGCTTTTCTCACTTCTTTGTTCTCGCATTAGTCTCCGACTAAACAATTCTCCCCTCCTTTATCTGTTCTAATTTTATGAGGCCATCCGTACTCTGCTGTGGCATTCAAGAACAAGCACCTGGCTTGTTGTTGCAAGCATCCATGTATAATATTTTCCTGGAGCACCTGTCAATAGCTCCATGAATAGCTATCCCAAACTTTCTAAAATAGAACATGAAAACATGTATGTATTGCACTTATATAAAGGCTTTGTTGGATTATGATAGACACTATGTGTGCAAGTTGAAACCTACAATTGCATACAAAAAATTCGTACTTGGCTAGTTTTAGGTTGCAGTCAATGTGCCAAATTGAGTTTGGCGCATCCACCTTATACTGCCTTCTCTTCACTGGTTGTGTATTTCTAAAAAGCACATTAACTGGGTGCATTCTTAGAAGAGACTCTCTTATTCTGTCCGTGGCACCCATATATCGCACGAGCGTAGCTGTCCTTGAATCATAACGATTCCAAGCCTAGGGCTTTGAGTTGTATTTTTGTGGATGGCAATGGCCAGTTCTGGATCTGTTATAAATGTTTTTTCCGTCTGGGGTGGCAAGCCATATTCATTTTTTCGTCTTTTTACAATTGATACACTAACCCCTATAATAAAAGAGCAGACAGACAGAAGTAAGTATTACATATGAGGTCCCCACTCTACTTTAAATAGACTTCAAATGAAGCAAAATGATAAACCCAACTTACCAAGGAGAGACGCAATGCTTACTAATGAAAACCCAAGATTTAGTAGAGTCTCTATTTGCTGAATACCAATGTGTTTTGTTGGTCTTCCTTGTTGCTCTTCGTGCACCTCTCTCACTTTATACCTTTCCTTATTTTCTTGAAATGTTTTCATGCTTGTGATTGCTTTCAGCTGTTTTTGCATATTATTGCTGAGCTTCAATATCTTTGTTGCTAGCTTTGTGTGTTCACTGCTGTGCATATCCCAATTTGTTAGGCCATTCTCAGTTATGATTTTCATTCTCGACAGTGTTCTCAGAGCTGACCTAAGTCGAACCAAAGCCTGATCTAAACATTGAAGCATTTGATCTTCATTGGAATTGAGCACGTCTGATGTATAGAGCTCTGTGTCTTTTATTGCTTTTATAATCTCTAGGGCTTCTTCAATGTTCATGATTTTACCCTGCAATTGGATGTTGTCATTCCACTTTAGAATACAGCTCAAGTCGATTATAATTGCTTGAAGACCAGAACAATATTTTGCCCAACATTCTTTTCCAGAACCTTTCGTAGTTTTCTATGACGAAATCATCTGCTTGGAAGCACACAACAATTTGAATTGCTTCTCTCTCAAAACGATGATCGCTTTCTTCAGTATCCTTTATGCAGCTGTACCAGCGAAAAATTTATGTTGATGCTGGGAGTTCAGAATAAAATTTCAAAAGAACGCAGAGAGTTTCAATTTGCAACCAACTGCTTTAGCTCCAAGTAACATATATTTATATTTTAATTCGGGACAATAGTTTGTGTATTGTTCACTATAAGTAGAATGGGCATATTGAGTACCTAGACCATATAAGTAGCTTGCAATTTTGCAGCAAATTGATCTTCTGTGCGGCAAAGCAACATTTAACATATGTTTCAATTTCCTACGTCATCCTCGATGTTGTTTATCCCCAAAATGCCTATCTTGCCAAAGATGTAAGTGGTATATAGTTAACTCTGTCTAATTTGAACTCTATTGGGGAATCCAAAATTGTTCGAATTACAGAAAATTTGAATTATACGAATTTTCATGTAAGTGCCATATTTTACCCCTAGTTACCCCCATATACATGCATACATACAAACAAATTTATTTTGTAAGGAGGTTATTTTACTGGCAGCTAGGCAAGCTGATGTGGACCTCCTGTCTAACTAAGATAAATTAAAGTAAGTTAACTAGAGTAAAAAGCTAAAGTAAAGTTAGTATTAACTATTTCTATTTCTATTAAAGATAAAAATATATAAAATCGGTGTCTTTGTTTAAAATTTGTCCCATCCCTTTCGTGAAAGAGATCTCATTTATCTTCTTTCGTTCATGTTTAAGATGTTTTTTGAATGCATCAATATTTAATTTCTTCATTTCTTTGTTTAATGAATTCCACAACGCAGGCCCTCTGAAGCAGATTGGGTTTCTGCCAACTTCTGTGCGGTATCTTGGAGTCCTGAGTGTATGATTCAACTGGCTACTGTGTCTCTCCGTTTTAGCTTCAAAAAGCTGATCGAAAGATTCTGGTCAACTTTCTAGATTGTACTTTTTCAGAAATATGAGGATTCGTCTTTTATATTGGTAGCTCAAGGTGTCCCATTTTGATACCTTTAAGACTTCAGTGTCTTTCACGTTTGATGGAATTCTCTTAATTACTCTTGCAGCTTGTACATGGATGTTTTCTAATTCTTCAAATAGGGATTCGCTACATGTGCCCCATGCAGCTATTGCATGTGTAACGGTCAGTATTACTGTTGTGATGTAAATTTCTTCAAGGAAATTCCGTGACAAGTATTTGATATTTTTCCACTTTTTAACTTTTGTACCAAATGATTTACATATCGAGTTAATCTGTGGTTTCCATGACAGTTTGCTGTCGATTAAAACACCAAGACATTCAGATGTATGCACATATTTTATCTTATGATCTCCGAGCTTAAGGTCATTCAGGGGGCCAATGAATTTGTGCCTGTTAAATATCACGGCTTTGGTTTTCTCAGGGTGAATAGTTAGCCTATTTTTGGTGCACCATTGGTGTATTTCTCTCAGCATTGTCTCAGGTCATCACAGACTTCGTTCATGCTACTGCCAGCACAATATGCGGTGGTATCATCAGCATACTCCTCAAGTTGACTTTTGCTGAGTGCTTCCGGGAAGTCTTCTACATACATCGAGAACACTCTTGGCCCAAGAAATGAGCCTTGAGGTACTCCACATAATTTTCCACAGTGTTGAGGTGCTTTTGTCCATCTCTGTGAACTGAAATCTATTGTTGAAATAATCTTCAATTGTCAGTTCTATATTTCCCGAGAACCCTGCTTGCTGAAGCTTGTGCCACATAATGGTGTGGTCTACTGTGTCAAACGCTTTTCGAAAATCGATGAACAGTACTCCTACAAATTCCCCTTGGTCCATAAGTTTTTTCCAAGTCTCTGTGAGATAAACGAGCATCATTTCAGTAGATATGCCTTTTTTATATCGCCATTGGTGCAGATTCGGAGAGATTTCGAAGTGACTATCTACATTGGTGCATATAGCGCTCTCAATAATTTTACCAGGCGTACATAGCATGCTGAGAGGTCTGTAGTTCCCACGATCTATGCTTCTTCCTTTCTTGAAACACAAACGTAATTTTCCTATTTTGTATTCTGAAGGAAACTGCGTTGATTTCATGCTGTGGTAGCAAAGACTGCATAAACTATCATTCAGTTCGTCTTTACACATTAGAATCTCTCTTGGTGTTATCTTGTCTGATCCTGGTTCTTTGCTGGGCTTCATTTTATCCAACTGTTTTGCGAGAGTGCGATGGATGTTTGACACGTCTGACAAGTTTGGGCGCACTCTGGTAATATAACACTGATCATGTTTATCGGGTAAAGGAAACTGATATGCTAATTTCTTGCCAATATCAGTGAAATAGTTGTTATATGCTTCTGCCTTTTCTTTATCAGTGTAAGCTACAACTCCTTCATCGTTCTCCATTGGTCCTATTTTCTTTTTATCCTTCTCCTTTCCTGTTAACCTTCTGACAATTTTCCAAACGTCTTTGGATCCACTTTGCTTAGCCTCAGCTAGGCTAGTTTTCCATTAGTTTCTTTCAGCCGTTCTCAGAATAGAAGTAACCTCATTTCGTTTTCTTTTGTATGCCTTCCAATCGTTTGATTACTGGTCTGCATTGCGATTTGTAAAAGTTTGTACCTTTGATTTATTTCTTTCCTTATCCTAGATGTCATCCAGGGGTGGGACTTTACCCGTGCTTTGGTTTTTCTCTCTTTGATGAACTCATTTCTTATATCCTTATAGATTTTTTCCCAGCACCATTCGTGGTCATGAACCTCGTCAAAGACATTACAAACTGACCATGGCACGTAGCTTAATGACTTTCTGAAACCCTCCCAATCACATTGTTTAACATTGGGGGTCATTTGGAAACGAGATGGAATTCTATTTCTTCTAAGCATTAGTACTGCATATGTAAGGCTGTGGTCAGCAATTCCAGTATTTATCTCTCCTGATCTAATCACTTGCTCATTTCCTGATGTTATCATAAGATCCAATAGTGTTCTTGACCTCTCGGTGATTCTTGTTGGCTGTGTTATTACATTCTCCATAGTGAATTTGCTTAGTACATGTAAAAGACGTTTACCCGCTAAGCACTCCTCAGCGGGTTTTCCATTAAAGTGTAGGTCTGAGTTGAAGTCAACCACTATCATTGTATTCTTTCTATTCCTCCATATATTTTGTAAATAATGTTCCAAATTGGAATAAAATTGTTGTTTGTCTGGAGGTCTGTAAATAACACCAACTATAGTCCTTTTTGAGTGAAATTTTATGTCAACCCATATTGATTCAATGTTGTTCACGATATTTTTGACCAGGTAAGGAGCTACATTCAGTGTTTCTTTGTAGTACAACATAACTCCACCACCTCCTCCTGTACATCGATCATTTCTTTCCATTTTGTAGCCGTCTATCTTTAACTCACTGTGAGAATTATTCTGGTGAAGTTTTGTTTCCATCACACCAAGTAGGTCTAGACCTGTTATTTCAAGCATCAACTTCACTTCATCCAGTTTGTTACTTGTTAGAATCCCATTTACATTAATATGTGCTACACCAAGGTTATCTTTTCTTTGACAAAGCTTACTTTTCAGAAGCTGATAGCAGCAATCTCCATCCACTTGACCTATTCCTGTTTCTTGTTGCTGTGGTTGTTGTTGTTGTTGTTGCTGTGGCTGATCATATAGGGCTTGGCATGGAGGGCATACCCATGGAAGTCCTGGAACTGAATGTTTTATGACTTCGTATTGCTTAGGATCCACATTTCCACACTTTATTCCAATATGACAGTTTTGCATACAACAATCACATCGCAATGCTCTGTGAGTACGAACACCAGGGTTTTTACATACTGAACAAGGCTGCTTAATTGCACCTGGGTTTAATTCGATGTCCCCGGAAAGTAGTACAAACAAGATCAATGAATCACGTTGTATCTGATAGCTGCAACATGATGTAGAGTTGCCATAGTAAGGGACTCTGGATTTGTAAAACTTCTTCCTGGCTCTAGCAGCTCCAACATGGCGACCTGGCATGGGCCTAATTGGCTCTGATCTAAATCTCCAGCTATCTTGTGCATCATGCTTCAATCCAGAGAGATTCTCACTCTAACATCTTCCATTAATATTTCTTTGAGCGTTAAAAACATTATAACATGATATCAAGTGTGAATAGCGATGCAAAATCAGGATTATAAGCAACCAAGCTGAAACACGTCTTGCTGCCATGATAATTCAATTCAATCCCTGATAATTCAATTGAATCCTCATATCTCAGTCATATCTCCGTTTATGGCCATAAACTATATTTTTATGACCGTTCTAGTAGTCTTACCGTTTTACGAAATGTATTCAAACTGGGTTTTTCCCTTGTACTCAAATTCAATTTACTCCAAATGTACGGCCCAAAATATCTAATTGAATGTTTACCGTTTATAACCGTTCTATATCTTGGTATAACAAAATCATTGTTTCTGAGAGCATAATGTTGATTTGGCATTTCAAACAACTTTGATATGTATTCTGGAACAAGTTTGTGTTTTACCTTGAACATTAAAATTGCTATGTCTTGTATTCTTCTGTTTTGAAAAGTTGGTAGTTTTGCTCTCTTTAACAGTTGTTCATAGCTGCTGGATTTGTCACAATAAATTATCTTCGTTGACTTTTCTTGTATCCTTTCTACTTTTCTCAGGTCAGATGATTTGGCAAAATGCCAGACAGTGCTGCAGTAGGTAACATACGGCATGATTGATGTCTTGTAGATCGTTAATTTTGAAGCTGTTGAAATAATATTACGAAACCGATTAAGGACGCCCAGTCTCTGACTTGCCTTCCTACTGATTTCTCTAACATGCTCTCCAAAGTTCATCTGATCATCAATGATTACACCCAATAACTGAAGTTGCTTTTTCATCTCAAACTCTTCTTCATATACCTTTACTGTTATTTTTCTATCTGTTGATTTTGGAGGATTAATAACCATGGCCTGATACTTTTCTTTGTTTGCAAGTAAATGGTTTTCACTATACCATTGTGTGGCAGTTTTGATGTTGTGATTTAAATGCCTCTGTGCCAACTGTGGATCCTTCTCTCAACAGTATAACTGGTGATCATTAGCATACATACTAATTTTACAAAACTCAACTTTATGAACAAGGTCATTTTGAAAAATGTTCCACAGCAATGGTCCAAAAGAAGAACCTTGGGGACATCCCCTACTTGTTACTTTCCATTCGCTCTTTGTCTCTCCTAGCTTTACTCGATTTTGCCTATCTTCAAAGTAGGACTCAACCAATCGCAGTGCATCAGGTGAGAAACCATAATGCTTAAGCTTTTCCAATAGCAAGTTAGGATACATGGAGTCAAATGCCTTGCTCATGTTTGTGGACAAAATGCCTATTATTTCTCTCCCTTCAAGTGATGTTTTCCAGTCTTCAACAAGCCTGAGCAGAGTTGTTTCAGTACTGTTCTTTTTCCGATATGGTGTTAAATAGATGCTTAGACGATTTTCCATAAAATTCATTGTCTGTTCACTTAATTTTGACTCCAGCACTTTATTTATTGTGTTTAGAATGGTGATTGGTCTGTAATTTTTTTCATTGAGTATGTCCCCTTGTTTAAAAGCAGGCCTCCATTCTCCCCTTTTCCAGAGAGATGGCCACTCCTTGAAGCGAATACAATTGTTGAACAATGTTGTCAATGAGGGTGTTAGTTGGTTTGCAGTCATTTTCATCAATTCAGGGGAGATTCCATCGCAACCTGTTGCCTTTTTTGCGTTTAATTTTTGGACTGTTTCTGATTTCTTGCTGCTGAAATTCTTTGAAAGTAAAATTAGTATGTCCATTCTCTTGTTCCCTTATTACTGTCACACTTGGATGTTTATCTAGGTTTTTAGACTCTTCTCTTGTTATGTTGTCAACCATCCCCATGTTAGTAAAATAACTAGCTAGAACTTCTGCTACTTCTCTCTGATCGTCTATTATCCTGTCATCTTTAGTGAAGTTAATTAAGTTATCTTCCCCTTTTTCATTCTTTTTGCCAATGAATGGATTGCAAGCTGTAAAGAAATTCCTTGGTTTGTCCTTCAACTCTTCTGTTTTTTGCATCCAGTAGTCCTTTTTTGCATTACGACGTTGCCTTGTTGCTTCATTTCTGTACTTTTTCTTCAGCTCCCAATTTTCTGCAGTTCTTTCTCTTGCATATATCTTCGCAAATTTTCTCTTCTGCCTGATAGATTTTTTCCATTCTGATGTCATATATGGGACATCTTTTTCCCTTACCCTCATTTTCTTGATAGGAAGGTGTTGATTTATAATTTCAGTCACCATTTTGTCGCAAAAATAGTACTGGTCATCTATTGAGTCAAAGATTGAGCCCACATGCCATGGTACTTTCTCAAGGTCCTTTTTTAGCCTTTCTTCATCAAGATGTTTTCTACTTCTGAAGCTTATAACTTTTCTAGGACATTGTTTTATCTTTTTATTCATCAGCCCATAGACTATGTTGCGATCACTCATTCCCATGTCAAGTTGGTCACTCATTTCAAAATACTCTGGCTTGTTGGTTAATATGACATTAATCAGTGTTTGTGACGAGTCAGTACATCTTGTTGGTTCTGTAATCAAGCAGTTAAGATTATGGACATCTTCCAAGTCAATCAACATTTTCCCTTCGCTACTCTGAGGTTGCAGTCTATTTAAGTTCAAGTCTCCTGTGATGATTACTATATGGCTTTGTAGTGTAGCCCAGGAGACAATTTCATTTAGCTCCTGCTCTGTTGTCATATAATGATTCTTTCCAGTAGCTTTTGGTGGTCTGTAGTTACATAGAATGATTATCCGCTCTCCTTCCAACTTTATTGTTGTTGCTAATTCTTCTATCTTGCTATAACTTTTCTTTGGCAGGACTAACTTCTTGGGCTTCAAATCCTCAGCCATATACATCATAACCCGACCACCCCCTGCTTTTCTGTCTTTTCTAAATATCTTATATCCTTGAATTTGAAATTGCTTGTTTGGGTAAGTTGAGTCTATTTTAGTTTAAGATAGTGCCATTATTTGACACTGAAAATTCCTCATTAGTTCCCTTAGTTCCTCAAAATTATTTTGTATACTGTTAATGTTAAGGTGGCATAATAACAGATTTCACGAGTCTTGCTTTCTCTTTTGTATCAACTGTTGTTCTGATGGGCAAGAAATAGCTGTATCTATTGATGAGTTCCCTGATGTATTCATTGCAATATCTTCCCCTCTCCCTTATGCTGCATTTTGGCTATCTTCTAGATTGCTGCAATTTGCAAAAGGAAAATCCTCCAATGTTCTCAGTACTATATTATATTCGCAGATAGAACATACCCATTGCAACTTTTCTTCTGGGCTCATCTGTGCAAATTTTCTTGATGTAATTTTACCACACTGGATATGATATAGACCGCTGCATTCAACACAACGTACTTCACTGCGTCCTTGTGCTACTACTTGTTTACATTCATTGCAAGGTCGCTTCACAGGTCCTGGGTTTCTTTCTACGTCTCCTGCAGCTATTAATCTCTGCTTTAGTACACTATCCCTCAGTAACTCCACTGTTTGGGTGCCATTACTGTAGTATCTATACCTGGTTCCGTAGAACTTTCGCCTTTGCTTTGGGCCTAAACCAGTATATTGCTTAGGCCAACATTTGTCACACGGAATTTCTTTTGCATCTCGCTTCTCTATACTTTTATCCTCGAAATAGCCCTCCACACAGTTGCTGTAATTGTTTATGCATTCTTTGATGCCCTCGGTTAGTACACAGATTATTAAAATCAAAGATATAACAGAATTTACATGGGAGCATTTTAAAACATGCCAGGCTGCCATTTTCAACTGTGCTTTCAACAAAACACAATTGTCATGGAATATTTTTGTTTCCTGGTGTGCATGAATATATGATGCTAAATTAAATAAGGTTGAAATTGTTGAAATACTAATGATTAGGTATAGAATTCAGTTAAACCAACATTTAATATAAAAATTTGAGTCAATTTCGCATATTCCTTTTGCTTCCTGTTGGCTGGAAATGTCGTGAGAGACTGTCCACAAGCATTTCACTTGGATTGTGGGATTTTTGTGAAGATTAATAGGTTTGCGGCCGCAACCCCCCTGTACGCAGTGACTCAGACCTTTTGGAATTTGGTAGTTGTTTACATGTCTGAGATGGTAATTGCCGTACACACCATAAAACTTGGTGTTGTTGCTGTACAGGGCATGAATTTGAGTCTAACCTTCCTTGAAGCAGAAGTTCATTTTTCAGAGATACGGAATTTAAGAATTGGAGCCTGCAAGCCTACCGAATCTGTCAATAGCTTAAATATAAACTAGGGGTCATCACTCGCTTCACTCGTTCGCCCCAGCCCGTCAAGTAAAAAAAGCTTAATCTGGTTGGCGCACTTCGTGTGCTGCATTCCCTTCGCTCATGCCTCTTTCAACCCCACGTATAATGGGTCAGCTCGCTGCGCTCGCCTGTCTATCTACTATCAAGAAACATTGACTGATAGGACGCACTTCGTGCGCTGCATTCGCTTCGCTCATGCCTCTTTCAACCCCACGTACAATGGGTTAGCTCGCTGCGCTCGCCTGTGTATCTTTCATCAAGAAACATTGACTGATGGGGCGCACTTCGTGCGCTGCATTCGCGTCGCTCATGCCTCTTTCAACCCCACGTACGATGGGCTAGCTCGCTGCGCTCGCCTGTCTATCTTTTATCAAGAAACATTGACTGATGGGGCGCACTTCGTGCGCTGCATTCGCTAACGCTCATGCCCCTTTCAACCCCACGTACAATGGGTTAGCTCGCTGCGCTCGCCTGTCTATCTGTTATCAAGAAACATTGACTGATAGGGCGCACTTCGTGCGCTGCATTCGCTCCTGCTCATGCCTCTGGCTACTCCTCGTACAATAGTTTGGCTCGCTCCGCTCGCCTCATAATCGCGTACTATAATTCGTTTTTAAAACTTTGACTTTGTTTACATTAGGCCTAAGCGTCACAGTATGCCGAAGCAACAATGGCGGTCGTACAAAAACTAAAACTATCTCACTCAAAAAACAAAACAAAACTATCACCTGTGTTCTCAATTGTCTCCTGTAATTTTCCAGAGGTCTCTCAAACAATTAGCAAGGCTTTAGAAAGATAATTCAGGTCGTAAAGCACTTTGAAAGGCGCCCAGTTATCCTTTGTGTTGAAAACAAAAACACGCGTCTTCTCCAAAAGTACCTGCTGTTCAACCCGAGGGCTAATTTGCATGATAACGAAATTTGCGTGACTTTTCACGTGAAGTCACGAAAGGGCCAATCAAATTGCAGCAAAAGGCGAAATGCGTCACGTGAAGAGCAAACACTCTGTTCGAAAATGGAGTTCGGGACGCGAATTTGGAAGTTTCGCCAGCGTAAACCGTAGTTTTTTTGGGATAGCACAATTAGTGGAGTAATTAATGGAATAACTCAAACATTCTTTTAAAATAGGCTTGCAAAAATAGATAACTTTTGCCTACTCCAGAAACGGAGCCTTTCCATGCAACTGCCAACCTTGTGCGCCCTGATTCAAAAAAGCCTTATTGATCACCGATTCGCCGTTTCGGCCCATTGTTTTTGGGCGTTCGACCTATTGTTTCGGGTCGAATCTATTGTTTTTGGCAGGGAAAATGCTTCATCACGTGACTCCGTAGAATATATATATTAGATATTTTGTTACTTTGATTGAGATTGAGCCTACGAATCTATGTGAATCTATGAGCCTGACCAAGTAACGATTGAGTTATTTCTTACGAGTAATTCTCGGAACGGGTTGAATCTTTCGGGATCAATTCAGGAGTTCTTATCCTGGCAATTGATGTCAGGAAATATCTAACATGGATCTAGAAAATATTTATACCTTTTATATTGTTTAGGAAATAATAAATGAATGGACCAAATTTCTTCATCATTTAAAGAAATGTCAGCTCACCTTTTCTTCTTTTGAAACTTGCTGTTACATCTGCATCTGTTGTTGATGTTGCTGTTGCTGATGAACCAATTGTGGCTGCGCTTGCGGAATCCAGCAGTTCTTCTTTCCATTTCCAGTGGGAAGTGGAGTTAACATCTCATCTTGAACTGAAGCATTGAAACAGATGTGATGTAATAATCTGAATATATCTCGTATCATACAGCATGGAATACAAGACAGTGTAAATACGATGGTAATGAAAATAATTGAAAAATCTACCAACTTTTCTCAAAGCCACAATCGGTTTCTTCATTTAGGGCACTCGTTAGTTGCGAAGCGTCTGCAGAATCAAAGGCAAAGTCATTAGATTTGCAAACAGAGCTTGATAAATCATGTCTTTCGAGAATTATTGAACCAACTGAACTGATACTTTCATGAGTGGCTTGTAGAAGATCCATCACATCTTCATTCTCTTCATCTAGTTGGAACATAGTTATGAAGTCAGGACCAACTTTAAATATAAAACAAAACTTTATAATCTTGAAATTTGTTGTTGTGTCACGAATGTATCACAAACAGATTTCATTTCAAAAGACTAAAGTAATTCCATCGCAATATTTAATCTCAAAGATGCTGTAAAACAATTGAAGTTTGTGAATATAAATAGACAAGAGAAGAACAGAACAAGTTAAGGCATGGCAAAAATAATTAGATATGTGCATAAAATCTTTACCTTGTGGCGTAACAATTTCAAAATTATTGGACAGCTCTTCTGCAACAGTTTTATGACTTGTTTCCTTTTCAGATTCCTCCTGCATGGCAAAGGCTGTAAAGAAACAAACAAGATAACCAGCATAGTGCAAGATAACAGTGCATAGCCAAAAATTTAATGGAAGAGAAAGATGATTACCAGTATCTAAACTTGACAGAATCTCTTGGGAGAGATTAGTTCTTGGTATATGGACACAACGAAATGTTTTCCTTTTGCCAGCATCAATGAATTGGCTGCACTTATTGAGGCAGCCATGGTTGTCCTTTATAGCTCCTCTGACTTTTGCTTTGAAGCCTTTATCTTTGCCCGTCGTGTCTACCATATTGCACAAATTGAAGACAATGGCCTGCTGACAATGACAATCCCTTGTTTCAACATTGCTTCGGAAGAATCCTCTCACCTGTAAGGTAAGCTTGCATTAGTTTCAGTTACTGGAAAATTAATAACAAAATAATCCTACAAGAATAGGGTGACTATTTGCAGTAATAATTATTTTATCTGGATTCATTTCTGCAAAGCCTGTCACATCTAAAATGACATCATCTACATCAATCTTGCTTTGGTTCACCTTCACCTTCACTCTGTCTTTTAGAACATCTTCCATTGTGTTGATGGATGTTTCGACTGCAAATCGCTCTGCAATTTTATATTCTGCAGACACTCCAACATTCTCTAAGAGCTAGAAATTGAAGAAAGTCGAAGCTGATAAACAACAATGCCAAAGAAAATGATAGACAAGCAATATGTCATTACCTTCTTCAGGAACATAAGTTTTCCATAATTGTTGGTTGTTCTTTGGTCCACAAGTTCTCTTATTGATTCTTCAATCATTTCATTGACATGTTTGTTCTCTTCTGAGCCAATGTTATTTCGAAGGCAGTATTTGTGCAAGGCTATCATAAGTGGCAGGCATTTTGCGGCAGACTTCAATGCATCCCTATAGGACCTCTCAAACACTAATCCTTCTGTATATGAAGACCTTATATCAACTCCACTGAAAGGAATAGCTATCACTCTTGTGAGGAGCCTGAAATGTAATTTGTGTAACAAATGTTTTTAAAAATGCAACACAATTTTCAAAGCTAAGGGAATGATGGCCACTATTTGGCATGTATTTCCTATACCTGCGTGCTCTTTCATTATCTTTACAGAGCTTGTCCATGAAGTTCATGTTTGTTGTCATTACCAGTGTGGTGTCATTACCATTGGAGTGACAATGGTGTTTGCAAGATACTTTGATGCTTGGAGGAAATTTTTTTATTTTTCATGGAAAAGAGACACGTTATGAACAAGTAGCAAATAAGCAATGCAATAAGATCTGACAACTGACTACCTTATTGAATGTACTTTTAACAATGCGGTCGGATGTTTCAATGTTGTTCACATTTTCCCAGTGCCTTGGTAAGGGATCTCTTGATACGCACTGAATAAAGCTGGCATATGAAGGATCTGCAATGGGTGATGATGCAGCTCTTAACAAGGTGTCATGAAATGGATTCAAGTTCCCTGCATTAATGAATTGATCATATTTCAACATTATGTGAGTATATAACAGTTACCTCCAACACTGGCATCAGGCACCCCAAGGAGTGCAAGAAGTAAGTCTACTGCCTTGCTTTTGCATGACACAGGTGAACCAATAATCAAGATACCTGGTATGTTCAACAATGCCTCTTCGCATAAAGTGTTGTAGTGGAATGCCATTGCCACTCCTCCCAACGCCAACAGAAAACCACCATAATTTTCTGCAAGGTTATCTTTTGCAAAGGTCAGAACTTCACAGAACGCCTGTTTGGATTGATTTATGTCACCTGCAGTAAACGTTTGTGTACATACAATCACTGCAAAAGCGAGCAAGAAAAGTTACTGAATACCAATAAATGTTTCTTAAACAATTTTCTTACATGACAGCAACATTATTGGGAGCTTAGCATCCAGAACCGTGTATTTGGCATCCTTTTCTTCTATTTTTTCCACCTTTTGATCGGTGAGTTGAAAAATAAGGGTCGGCAGTTTTAATTCGAGGAAGCAGGGAGTTTTTTCGCCAGGAATCAGTCAACCCAACGAACAATGGCGGTTCAATGACATGATCAAATCTGTGGTTTGTAGGACATTCCTTAAAATGCAACAAAATTTGGCGTACGAACCTTTCACTTTCTTTATCTAGTACAACGCAAATGTTTCTGTCAAGAAAGCTGATAAAAGTGACAAACATAAGTAGATACTTCAACGATAGTGCACACATTTGCACGGTTCGAAGTTGTCGAAGTATTTCATTAGAACTAACCACGGGAAAGGTACAAGAGGTGATAATGTAAATCTTGAAGTTCCAAAAGTCAAACTTGAAGTTTTCAGGAAAAGTCTTAAATTTCAAGGACCAATGCTATTTAATAAACTCCCTGCCGAGTTAAAAACAGAGACATGGGGACAAGTCAAAAAACTTAATGTTGTTGGCACACTTTGTGCGCTGCATTCCCTTACGCTCATGCCTCTTTCAACCCCACGTACAATAGGTTAGCTCTCTATGCTCGCCTCTGTTGTTGGCGCACTTCGTGCGCTGCCTTCGCTTACGCTCATGCCTCTTTCAATCCCATGTACAATGAGTTAGCTCGCTGCGCTCGCCTC
Organism: Sanderia malayensis; assembly: GCA_013076295.1. Lineage (NCBI taxonomy): Eukaryota > Metazoa > Cnidaria > Scyphozoa > Semaeostomeae > Pelagiidae > Sanderia > Sanderia malayensis. Next base: position 81,938 of record RQOL01000780.1, on the reverse strand, counting down.
TGTGGTTTGCGCACTTCGTGTGCCGCATTCGCTTACGTTCATGCCTCTGCCTACTCCTCTTACAACAGTTGGGCTCGCTGCGCTCGCCTGATAACCCCTTATCATAATTTGTTGATTAAAAATTTGGGCTTGTTTACATTAGGCCTAAGCGTTGCAAGCATGCCAAAGCAACAATGCCGGTCGCCTACCACCTAAACTACAACTATCTCACTCGAAAAACAAAAAAAAGCTATCACCTGTGTTCTCAATTGTCTCCTGTAATTTTGCAGAGGTCTCTCAAACAATTAGCAAGTCTTTACAAAGATAATTCAGGTCGTAAAACATTTTGAAAGGCGCCCAGTGATCCTTTGTGTGCAAAACAAAAACACGCGTCACAAAACCTGCTGTTCAACCCGAGGGCAAATTTGCATGATAACGAAAAATTGCGTCACTGTTCGCGTGAAGTCGCGAAAAAGCCAATCAAATTGCAGGAATAGGCAAAACGGTTTACGTGAAGAGCGAACACTCTGTTCGAAAATGGAGTTTGCAACGCGAATTTGGAAGTTTCGCCACCGTAAACCATAGGTTTTTCGTGATAGCACAATTAGCAGAATAATTAGTGGAATAATTCAATAGTTTGGGAGAAAATCGAAAAACAAAATCCATTACCCTGGTTAAATTAATAAAGTAAGCATTCAGTGTGAATTTCATTGCCATATTCCCACATACAAAAAAGCCTTTGTGATCACACGGTTTGCCGTTTCGGCCCATTGTTTTGAGGCGTTCGACCTATTGTTTCAGGTCGAATCTATTGTTTTTGGCAAGAAAGTGCGTCATCACGTGATCTCCGCAGAGTAGTAATATTAGACTAGGGGTCATCACTCGCTTCGCTCGTTCGCCCCAGTCCATCAAGTAAAAAAAGCTTAATCTGGTTGGCGCACTTCGTGCGCTGCATTCGCTTCGCTCATGCCTCTTTCAACCCCACGTACAATGGGTTAGCTCGCTGCGCTCGCCTGTCTATCTATTATCAAGAAACATTGACTGATAGGGCGCACTTCGTGCGCTGCATTCGCTTCGCTCATGCCTCTTTCAACCCCACGTACAATGGGTTAGCTCGCTATGCTCGCCTGTCTATCTATTATCAAGAAACATTGACTGATAGGGCGCACTTCGTGCGCTGCATTCGCTTCGCTCATGCCTCTTTCAACCCCACGTACAATGGGTTAGCTCGCTACGCTCGCCCGTCTCTCTATTGTCAAGAAACATTGAGTGATAGGGCGCACTTCGTGCGCTGCATTCGCTTCGCTCATGCCTCTTTCAACCCCACGTACAATGGGTTAGCTCGCTGCGCTCGCCTGTCTATCTATTATCAAGAAACATTGACTGATAGGGTGCACTTCGTGCGCTGCATTCACTTCGCTCATGCCTCTTTCAACCCCACGTACAATGGGTTAGCTCGCTACGCTCGCCTGTCTATCTATTATCAAGAAACATTGACTGATAGGGCGCACTTCGTGCGCTGCATTCGCTTCGCTCATGCCTCTTTCAACCCCACGTACAATGGGTTAGCTCACTGGGCTCGCCTGTCTATCTGTCTGTCTATTTTCGCATTGACATGCAACATTGGATCATAAGATGGCAATTGACCTTTGAAAGCACAAAACCTTTGGTGAAGGGATAGTAACAATTTGAATGAATGTAAATTGTAACTTTCGGTAGGTTAGCAGAGCAATGAACTTCAAATTTATTCTACCATTTGAGGAAGGATAGTTGTCTCCCAAGGATAAAAGTAATACATTGTTATTGTGTCCCAGATCAGTGTATGAGGCAATAACATGACACAAAAGCTAATTAAATTACAATGTGATAGAAACTTACATAAACAGAATTTTCCTTTCATGAGTTTTTCAAGGATTCCATTGACTTTTCATGCATAGTGTGGTTAATGTTTGTTTCAATCATTTGACATTTGCATGGTGTGAATAGCAAGTATCAGTGACATTGACAGCTTCGGTTAATCACTTCAGTATTTGTTTCACTAAGAATCATATAGGAAAAAGGAAGAATTACTAATCAATGAAATGACAATATTATAGTTATAGAATAATAGGACAACATGATAGTTGTGCAGCCATATTCATCAATAGCCCTTGTGGATTAGATGAAAAAGATGTTGGAAATGCAAACTGAGTGAAAATCATTTTTCCACTGGTCTACGAATGCTTTATCCATCATCAGTATTGAAAATAACAATAGTTTGATGAGGATGTCAATATATTTTTCTTGTGACACATACATGGAGCCAATGAACAAAAGGATTCAATAAATTGGTAAATACTTCAAAAATTATTTTAAATCCAAGCTAAGACTGGCAGGCACATGTAATCAGGGCATGAAACATCTATTTTGGAAGCAAGTAAACCATAAAGGTATTAAATAAGTAATCAAAATTTTCGATTTCGTTGCAATCAGTAAAGTTTTCATGGCCTAACCAAAATTAAGATGGTTTAACAATTTGATGAAATTGAATTGGGAATGAGTTAAAAATAAGATCTGTATTACCTGTAACATACATTGAAAATGTCCCCTTTAAATTTGGAAACAGTTTCCCAATTATAAGCTGTCCTGTTGGATGATCTTTTTCTGATGCTAAGCCAAGCTGTTTCAAATTCATATTTCAAAAGTTAGCGTTGACAATTGATGGAAAAGAGGCCCAAGTTTTTCAACGACCTCGTTTCGATGGCGGATAAAGAACTATTATTGGCGAAGAAGAAGAGCAGAAATGCATCTCATTAAGAACGCACAGTGACGAAGCTCATTAATTTTGAAGAGAGAGTAGATTAATCCTGCATTGCTTTTGCATATAATGTATTAGTACATAAACGGTAAAATGTAAGTATCATTCATCATAGCTTAAACTATGTGCTACACACAACTATAAAAAACTTTTGGCATACAATTTCATAAAGGTAAACATGAGCTTTAACATGCATGAATAAATATGTACACATACTTATGATGTCCATTTAATGTTCATGTTTTATAAATCGAATGGTGAACATGAATGAGAGATAATTTGTCCCGTCTGTAAATAGTATTGATTTCTTCATCATGTGCAGTCTTCAGCCATGTCGACAGCATTGTTCAATAGGAATTCATACTCGCGTGACACATATTAATGCGTTTTCACCATTAAGTTTGGTAGTAATAAAAAAGAAGATTGCCGATTGAAGATTGAAGAATTTCTCTGGCAGTAGGATTATCGTATCTGCGATCTTGTTGTGGGCGACCTGTTATGATCATTTTGAATGTCGGAACAGGCTGATTGTTTGCAATAGCTTGCTGCCGCTGTTCCTCCAATATTTCACCCATGCTTCGAAAATGTTGTGCAAATCGATTGACTGCCATTAACTCATTCTGGAGAAGTGCAACAATGTCCAAATCAAGACGCTGTTCTCCTGCAGTGTTTTGCCGTTCCTGCAATGCTTGTTGCGTATCCATGATGTAAAGTTCTGCGTATTTTCTGGATCTGTTTGTCTCTGTTACACCTGTTAATGATGCAAAGCATAAGTTATGTAAATAGAAATTCAACTGCAGCCAGCATAAATGAATAATAAGTTATATTGATAATGAGTGGAATCATATTGTATCAATTACCTGTCATGTGATATGCCTTTCCGTGAATTGTGATAACTGGTGGTCCAGCTCTAGCATGACGTACAATATTAGCCTTCCATGATGCCATGGCCATTAGTGAGTTGTATTGGCGGAAGTGCTTTAAGAAATACTTTGATTCGGCAGTATCACCAGTGTACAAATGCATGACACTGTTTGGAGGTGGTTCAATTTGATCCAGAGTGATTAAACCTCCCATACAACACTTGTTGTATTGTTTTCGGGAGTTAAGTTCTTCTTTGAAGTACTTTGCACCACAATGAATGCATGTTCCGGTCATTTTATTCAAGTGGTGTGGTAATGGGGAGAAGGGGATGAGGTTTTCAGCTTCATTGTTCTCGGGGACAGGGTTGTCAACTTGCATTTGCTGATCTTCAACGGGTCCTGGTATCTGACTTTCATCGGGTACTGGAACTGCTTCGTGCATCTCGATGTCTGCAGGCTGTTCTGCTGCTGGAAGCTCTTGGTTCTGAATGGGAAGCTCTGGTTCCATGTCCATCTCCATTGGCTGTATCTGTGGAATGGGATACTGTGCTGGAAATGGCTGATATTCAGGGGCTTCTAGCTGACGGTTTTCGAGCTGCAATTGTTGAAGATCGTTGACTGCTGCAAGTACATTATCGGCATTTCCTGTCTGTTGAGGTTGGAGCTGTTGATTGATCTGTCTCCTATGCTACACATTCTCCCACACTTGATTTCTACGTCTGTCGCCCGTTATACTTTTCCTGGACTTACGCGGCATGGTGCAAGTTGTGATATGGAAAAGAAGCAGGGACAAATTAAATTAGGCAATATTATTGTAAATGTTATTGCTTGGCCTCAATAGCAACAACAATGGAAATAATTATAGCCCTGTGTAAAGCTGCAACACAAAGAAGTAAATATTATGTATTTTAAAGGTATGGTAGTGTTAAGTATAATGTTGTAAATAAATCATTATCATAAAAGTAATGCTATGTAATATGATGTAATTTTTATGAAAACCCTTACGTTAAACTGTGCTCGTTTCTGTTATGTAAACAGTCACTAAAATGGAAGAGAGTAAATTGAAATTAAAATTATTGTTGACATGAATAAACGAATCATAAAAAGAGACTCCTAAAACCTGTACGCAATGAAAATTAACTTGTTGAATCCAGTGCAGTTGTTAAGAATTCAACAAATTTGGTTGTAAATTTGTTAAAAACGGCGCCATAAATGTTTTTTCATATATTCCAGATGCATAAAACAAAAATGATGTTTTTATCCATGGTAAAGTGTAACTCGCTGCACATAGGTTATATTTACAAATCATTTAAGAACGAAAATATCATGTTCTGGTTCTGGTATCTGATGAAAATCAGATACCAGTAATGGAAAGAGGTTTGTAAAAGAGAGGTGTCCGTTATTTCAAAATCGATCAAAGTGGGCCTGTTTTTATAAAGTAAACAACTAATTAAAGAGCTGAACAAAATAGTGAGAAGGAAAAACTGCAATGAATTAATTCATTTCTTACCGAGCCTTGTGTCTTTTGAAACTATGGTGAGAACGAAAGAGAAATTAGGATAGATATAAACTTGAAATATTTAATAAAATATGATGCCTGAATAACAACCTGTTCTTGCCATGAAAAGCATGGAAAGAAGAGCAAAAATTATTGACATTATTAAGCGAAATAGCGATAAAGAAGCTTGTTAGCTTATAATGATAGCTTGTTAGAAAAAAACAACATTCATAATACTTACTCAGCGATAAATAATTCCATATAATGATATCCTATTTATAATTTGGACAACTAAATTAAATTAGGCAAAATCTAATTGTGCAAATAATTAGAGGCGGGATTTCTATTGTACCATACAGGTCCCATGATTGGTTTATACACGTCATGTGTTAGAAAAGGCGGGAAACTTGCTAGTGAAAAGGGAATTCCCCTTCGTCCGTCAGATTTGTTATAAAGGTAGGAGAGAGAAAATGCACGTGAAATTGAATTACATCATGGCGGCGATAGCATGCCAGCCAAGTATAGCCAGTGAGTATAGCAGATTGAGGAAAGGCATGGTGAGAGTCCAACTGCATCTTCGTAAATCATTTCCATGTGAAGAGTATGTATAAAGTATTTTGACTCACTGTTAAAAATGTGTTAACTCCAGTCTCATTTTCTGAGTTTAGATTGCAAAAATCGCTTAAAAAAGAATCATACTGTGAATAAATGACCACCGTTACCTGGTGCAACTGCAACATCGCATTCATGAAAGTGAATACCATGCATTGGGTAAGTTATTAAGTGAAGGTTTTGCAACGAAATCATGTCAACATTCATAACTGATAAAGCTTTCTGAATTATTAGAAATATGATTTAAATTTTAAAAATACTGGAACATATAATTTGGAACATTTGGAACATATAAAATAAGAACATTTGGAACATATAATGAGAACAAATAGTATAGTAATAAAACTTTGACCATGCATGAACAAAAAAATGTGAAATGTTTTTCAAATTTTGGATATGAAAAGTAGATAATGTTAGTCAATATTTTGTGTTAATGTCAGCAGTTGTAATTTTATGATGGTTTAAAAGTTTTTATTTTTTCATGCATGGTCAAAAGCAGGACATGTGTAAATTAGTTAGGAAACTATTCATTTACACATGTCCTGCATAATTTTTGCGGCCCTTTGGGTGGGCATGGCCACCATCAATGTTCGTGAGAATTCTTTGGTGGCCTTCCCACCCTTTTTCTCATTTTTGGCCTTTCTTTGGCCTTTGCCAATCCTGACAAAGGCCTCCTTCTGTGATCTGTGAATACACAATTATGTTATAGGTTGTTTTTTTGGTGAAAGGATATAATGCAATATTTGGAAGATGTCAATTGAACAACTGAGCTTCAAATACAGAAGGTATACTTACACTATTTCTTTGGCGGGGAGTCTTCTCCCTTCCTTGTCATGGAGGGAGAATTTTTTTGTGCTGCCCAATTCTTTGAATTGGGCAGCACATTCCCTCTTCAGACTGAAAATGTCTTTGTACGTTATTTCCTAGGATACAAAAGCAAACAATGAAATAATTTTCCACGAAAACAATAACCATGAAATATGAATTAATTATTGTGAATTGTGCAAAAAAACTGATTAATTATGAATGAATATATATTTGCTATAATTACTTTCGCTTCATCACCAAGCCAGATGATCATTTTTTTTTGTGGCTCAGGCTTTTTGGTTGCACTTGCAAACCTTGAAGCCATAATAACCTTAAAGCAAACAAATTATAGTTGTTTTTCTTTAATAAGGATAATTGGTGTGTGAAAAACAGAACATGTTTGCATGAAGTTGTACTGATACAAAATCAAAGGACAACTGCTAAACTGCAAATAGTGAAAAAGCAATAACATAATAGTGATTTAATTAGCAAGTAGTAAGTTATACATATGGTTGGTAAACATAATAGTAATGGAAAATTTCATTATCTAAATAATATTGAAAGAAAAGTACATACCCAAAAATCTGAAAAAAAATGAGATGTCAACAGCTAAACTGCAAATACTGAAAAAGAAGAAGAGAATTGTGATTTAAATGCTAAGTAGTAAGTTGTACATATGGTTGGTGAACATAAAAGTAATGGAGACTTTCATTATCTGAGTAACATTGAAAGAAAAGTACATACTGAAATCTGAACAATGTAAAAAATGAAAGGATAAAAGGCCAACTACCAAACTGTAAATACTGGAAAAAGAATAAGATAATTGTGATTGAAATGGTAAGTAGTAAGTTATACATATGCTTAGTGAAGACAATAGTAATGGAGAATCTCATTATCCAAGTAACATTGAACTGAAAGTACATACCGAAAATGTGCTAAACGAAATAAAAATCAAGCAGGGCAACTGCCAAACTGCAAATACTGGAAAAATAATAAGATGATTGTGATTTATATGGTAAGTAGTAAGTTATACATATGCTTAGTGAAGACAATAGTAATGGAGAAACTCATTATCCAAGTAACATTGAAGTGAAAGTACATACCGAAAATGTGCTAAACGAAATAAAAATCGAGCAGGGCAACTGCTAAACTGCAAATACTGGAAAAATAATAAGATGACTGTGATTTATATGGTAAGTAGTAAGTTATACATATGCTTAGTGAAGACAATAGTAATGGAGAAACTCATTATCCAAGTAACATTGAAGTGAAAGTACATACCGAAAATGTGCTAAACGAAATAAAAATCGGGCAGGGCAACTGCCAAACTGCAAATACTGGAAAAATAATAAGATGACTGTGATTTATATGGTAAGTAGTAAGTTATACATATGCTTAGTGAAGACAATAGTAATGGAGAAACTCATTATCCATTATCCAAGTAACATTGAACTGAAAGTACATACCGAAATTTTTTTTTCTTCAATATTAGGAAGGTTCACCGAAAACAATTGAGAAATTAAACGAAGACTGGAAAAGGAATATCATCAGTGATTAAATACATGGAAATAGTTGTGCATGTAATAAAAAATTTGGGTATTATTTGTAAATGTCTTTATTAATATGTAAAAGTATAAATTATTAGTAATGAGTTAAAAACAATTTACCTCTTGACTTGTGGCTCTACTTTTGACAGTGATGAACACGAACGGAAAATATTTTTGGCGCGTTGCGTTGTGAAGATAATTTTGAATATGAACACCATGGCAACAGATTGAAGATGGCCTCGTATAATAAAATATAGATAACTGAAATCGAGGCCTCCTGGAAATGTCACAGAATGCGTCAATATTGTTAGAATGTGTGGTGGATGCGCGCTGCATTTGCTCCCGCTCATGCCCATACATACATACATACATACATACATACATACATACTATACCAACATACTATACCTACTATAAAATCATACTATACTACATACCATACCTACATACTATACCTACATACTATACCAACATACTATACCTACTATACTTACATACTATACCTACTATACCTACTATAAAAACATACTATACATACTATACCTACTATACATACTATAAAAACATACTATACCTACTATAAAAGATACTATACATACTATACCTACTATAAAAAAATACTATACCTACTATACCTACTATAAAAACATACTATACCTACTATAAAAACATACTATACATACTATACCTACTATACATACTATAAAAACATACTATACATACTATACCTACTATAAAAACCTACTATACCTATTATACCTACCATACAAACATACAAACACTTGTGGAAAGTTTAAATGGGGAAAATCGTGCAAATAGGGCCTGAAAAATTCATAACTTTGACTTTGTTTTCATTGGGCCTAAGCGTTGCAAGCATGCCGAAGCAACCCCTACTACAAAAACTACAACTATTTCAACTCAAAATACTAAACAAAGCTATCACCTGTGTTCCCAATTGTTTCCTGCAACTCTCTAGGGTCTTTGAAACAATTAGCAGCTCTTTACAAAGAAAATTGAGCTCGTAAAACACTTTGAAAGGCACCCTTTGTGTGCAAAACAAAAACACGCGTCTTCTTTCTCCAAAAGTACCTGCTGCAACCGAGGGCGAATAACGAAAAACGACCGAAAATTCGCATGCGTCGCCCGCAACCGAGGGCGAGAAACGAAAATTGATCGACAACCCACGTGGGTCACGCGAAAGGAGCCAATGAAATTGCAGGAAAAGGCGAAACGGGTCACGTGAAGAGGGAACACTCTGTTCGAAAATGGAGTTCGCTACGCCAATTTGGAAGTTTCGCCAGCGTAAACCGTAGTTTTTTCGTGATAGCACAATTAGCAGAATAATTAGTGGAATAATTCAAAATTTCAGGAGAAAATCGAAAAACAAAATCCATTACCCTGGTTAAATAAATAAACTAAACATTCAGTGTGAATTTCATTGCCATATACCCACGTACAAAAAAGCCTTTGTGATTACACGGTTCGCCGTTTCGGCCCATTGTTTTTGGGCGTTCGACCTATTGTTTCGGGTCGAATCTATTGTTTTTGGGAAGGAAAATGCGTCATCACGTGACATCGCAGAATAGTAATATTTGATTGTAGGGTATGTATTGTAGGGTATGTATTGTAGGGTATGTATTGCAGGGTATGTATTTTAGGGTATGTATTGTAGGGTTGCCGTTGCCATTGCCATCCTAGCTGTGAGCGAAATGAAATGGAAAGCAAAGGGTTATTTTCTATCAGATGACTATAGAGTATACTACAGCGGGAACAACCCGCTGAGAAGAAACGGTGTTGCTTTCATATGTAACAAGGAAGCTTGTTTTGAATGAGGAGATCAGTGTCAAGGAGAGGTGGAAAGAATATACAGAGGAGTTGTATAAAAGATATGAAAACATCACGGTTACATTTGAGAAAAAGAACTACGACCAAGAACCTTCAATAACCAAGGATGAAGTTGAAAAGGCGGTGAAAGAGCTAACAAACGGTAAGTACCCAGGGATTGATGAAACACCAATCGAACTCTTCAAGAAATTAAATTAAGAAGGAATTTTCGTGCTAACCAAGATATGTCAACTGATATGGAAAACCGGCACATGCCCGAAGCAATGGAAACGATCAATATATATACCGATACCGAAGAGCGGAGACAACCGGATATGTGCAAACAACAGAACAATCACACTCATATCTCATGCAAGCAAAGTGTTCCTTAAGATCATACAACATCGACTGCAAACACACATGGAAAGAGAAATGTCAATAGAACAAGCTGGATTCAGGACGGGACGAGGCACAAGAGATCAAATAGCGAATTTGAGATGGATTATCGAGCTTGCAAAGGAATACCAGCAGCCAGTTTACATGTGCTTCATTGACTACAGTAAAGCGTTTGATTGCATTAATCACAGTATCATGTGGAATGTAATGCGCAACATGGGAATACCAGAGGATATAGTTCAACTCATTAAAAATTTGTATGACAAACAGGAGGCACAAGTAAGAACGGAACACGAGATAAGAAACCTTTGGAATTGGAAAAAGGAGTGAGGCAAGGCTGCATTCTCTCACCGTTCCGATTTAACTTGTACAGTGAATCCATCATGAAGAAAGCGAACTTAGATGAAATGAATATGGGCATCAGAATCGGAGGGAGAAGGATCAACAATCTTAGATATGTGGACCATAACACCCAAATAGCAACGTCTAAAGATGAACTGGAATACGTGATCACACAAATGAAAGAGAAAACTGCGGAACGGGGATTATATCTTAACTTGAAGTGACCAAGAAAAGTTACTGAATACCAATAAATGTTTCTTAAACAATTTTCTTACATGACAGCGACATTATTGGGAGCTTAGCATCCAGAACCGTGTATTTGGCATCCTTTTCTTCTATTTTTTCCACCTTTTGATCGGTGAGTTGAAAAATACGGGTCGGCAGTTTTAATTCGAGGAAGCAGGGAGTTTTTTCGCCAGGAATCAGTCGACCCAACGAACAATGGCGGCTCAATGACATGATCCAATCTGTGGTCTGTAGGACATTCTTTAAAATGCAACAAAATGTGGTGTACGAACCTCTCACTTTCTTTATCTAGTACAACGCAAGTGTTTCTGTCAAGAAAGCTGATAAAAGTGACAAACATAAGTAGATACTTCAACGATAGTGCACACATTTTCATGGTTCGAAGTTGTCGAAGTATTTCATTAGAACTAACCACGGGAAAGGTACAAGAGGTGATAATGTAAATCTTGAAGTTCCAAAAGTCAAACTTGAAGTTTTCAGGAAAAGTCTTAAATTTCAAGGACCAATGCTATTTAATAAACTCCCTGCCGAGTTAAAAACAGAGACATCGTTATTGCTTTTTAACAACAAACTAAAGAATTATTTTTTAAACCATTTACTTTAGATTGTAACTTTAATTAAACTAGTTTTATTATGACTTATGTTAAGTTCCTACTACAGGTCTCAGATTGACAGCAGCTTTCATTAGCTGATACTGATGAGCTGTATAAATATAGTTATTTATTTACTTGTCTATGTCTACAGTTCAAGATTACAGAAAAGACTAGAATCTCAAATATTGGGTTTCATGCCACATTAGCGAAATGCTATACATTCTATGCAGCTACTGTTATATACGTCTGTTTACTATATCTACACATATTCCATAATATATCCTAAAACGCACTTCTACCGTCCTTACATACACTTTAAACATTCTATCTACCGTTATATGTATTGTAGGGTATGTATTGTAGGGCATGCATTGTAGGGCATGCATTGTAGGATATGCACTAGCCGGGGGCCCTAGCGTTTGCTCGCTTCCCGGAGGGGGGCAAGTGAAAAAACTTAATGTTGTTGGCACACTTTGTGCGTTGCATTCCCTTACGCTCACGCCTCTTTCAACCCCACGTACAATAGGTTAGCTCGCTGCGCTCGCCTCTGTTGTTGGCGCACTTCGCGTGCTGCCTTCGCTTACGCTCATGCCTATTTCAATCCCACGTACTATGGGTTAGCTCGCTGCGCTCGCCTCTGTGGCTTGCGCACTTCGTGTGCTTCATTCGCTTACGCTCATGCCTCTGCCTACTCCTCTTACAACAGTTGGGCTCGCTGCGCTCGCCTGATAACCCCTTATCATAATTGTTGATTAAAACTTTGGGCTTGTTTACATTAGGCCTAAGCGTTACAAGCATGCCAAAGCAACAATGGCGGTCGCCTACCACCTAAACTACAACTATCTCACTCGAAAAACAAAGAAAAGCTATCACCTGTGTTCTCAATTGTCTCCTGTAATTTTCCAGAGGTCTCTCAAACAATTAGCAAGTCTTTACAAAAATAATTCAGGTCGTAAAACACTTTGAAAGGCGCCCAGTGATCCTTTGTGTGCAAAGCAAAAACACGCGTCACAAAAACCTGTTGTTCAACCCAAGGGCAAATTTGCATGATAACAAAAATTGCGTGACTCTTCGCGTAAAGTTGCGAAAGAGCCAATCAAATTGCAGGAATAGGCGAAACGGGTCACGTGAAGAGCGAACACTCTGTTGGAAAATGGAGTTTGCAACGCGAATTTGGAAGTTTCGCCACCGTAAACCGTAGGTTTTTCGTGATAGCACAATTAGCAGAATAATTAGTGGAATAATTCAATAGTTTGGGAGAAAATCGAAAAACAAAATCCATTACCCTGGTTAAATTAATAAACTAAGCATTCAGTGTTAATTTCATTGCCATATACCCACATACAAAAAAGCCTTTGTGACCACATGGTTCGCCGTTTCGGCCCATTGTTTTGAGGCGTTCGACCTATTGTTTCGGGTCGAATCTATTGTTTTTGGCAAGAAAGTGCGTCATCACGTGACCTCCGCAGAATAGTAATATTAAATTGTAGGGTATGTATTGTAGGGTATGCATTGTAGGGTATGTATTTTAGGGTATGTATGTATTGTATGTATTTTATGTATTGTATGTATGTATACATACAATAGATACAATACAAAGTGTGCAGGTATTGCAGAGTTTGCATGGTAGGGCATGTATCGTAGGGGTATGTATTGTATGGTATGTATTGTTGGGTATGTATTGCAGGGTATGTATTTTAGGGTATGTATTGTAGGGTTGCCGTTGCCATTGCCATCCTAGCTGTGAGTGAAGTGAAATGGAAAGACAAGGGTCAGTTTCTATCAGATGACTATAGAGTATACTACAGCGGGAACAACCCGCTGAGAACCAACCCGGTGTTGCTTTCATATGTAACAAGGAAGCTTGTTTTGAATGAGAAGATCAGTGTCAAGGAGAGGTGGAAAGAATATACAGAGGAATTGTATAAAAGATATGAAAACATCAGAGTTACATTTGAGAAAAAGAACTACGACCAAGAACCTTCAATAACCAAGGAAGAAGTTGAAAAGGCGGTGAAAGAGCTAACAAACGGTAAGTCCCCAGGGATTGATGAAATACCAATCGAACTCTTCAAGAAACTAAATGAAGAAGGAATTTTCGTGTTAACCAGGATATGTCAACTGATATGGAAAACCGGCACATGGCCGAAGCAATGGAAACGATCAATATATATACCGATACCGAAGAGGGGAGATAACCGGATATGTGCAAACAACAGAACAATGATGGTGATGAAGCGAAAGTAATTATAGCAAATATATATTAATTCATCATTTCATCAGTTTTTTTACACAATTCCCAATAATTTATTCATATTTCATGGTTATTGTTTTCGTCGAAAATTCTGTCATTGTTTGCTTTTGTATCCTAGGAAATAACGTACAAAGACATATTTCATCTGAAGAGGGAATGTGCTGGCCAATTCAAAGAATTGGGCAGCACAAAAAAATTCTCCCTTCATGACAAGGAAGGGAGAAGACTCCAAACAAAAGACATAGTGTAAGTATACCTTCTGTATTTGAAGCTCAGTTGTTCTATTGATATCTTCCAAATATTGCATCATATCCTTTCACCAAAAAAGCAACTTATAACATAATTGTGTATTCACAGATCACAAAAAGAGGTGTTTGTCAAGATTGGCAGAGGCCATAGGAAGGGAAACAAAGATCAAAAGAAGGGTGGGAAGGCCACCAAAGAATTTTCTAGAACAATGATGGTGGCCATTCCCACCCAAAGGGCTGCAAAAATTATGCAGGACATGTGTAAATTAGTTAATGAATAATTTCTAAACTAATTTACACATGTCCTGTTTTTGACCATGCATGAAAGACACAATCAGAAAATCAAAACCAATTAACAATACAAAATCTAACTTAAAATTATATACTTTTCCATATGCAAAATTTGAAAAACCTTTCACATATTTTTTCTCATGCACAGTCAACATTTCATTACTATTTGTTCAAATTATATGTTCCAAATGTTGTTATTTTACATGTTCCAAATGTTCAAAATTATATGTTCCAGTATTTTTAATATTTCAATCATACTTTTAATAATTCAGAATGCTTCATCAGTTATAAATGTTCACATGATTTTGTTGCAAAACCTTCACTTAATAACTTACCGAATGCATGGTATTCACTTTCATGAATGTGATGTTGCAGTTGCATCAATTCTACTCTGTCATCAGCTACGTCATTTATGGATCACGTGAGAAGCGAGGGCGCAGGCGTAGCAAACCATTGCGAGTTTGGCGTTAAACTATCCACACGAAAAGAATCTTTCTCTGCGATTTTCAGTTCTAATTAAAAGAAATTCCTTTCAAGTAGAAGAACACAGTGGTAAGATTTTTAGTTTTCCATGAGATCTGTGTTTCCCTTTGTATCAAGCCAATCAAGTAAGTCAATTTATAATTCTCTATCTTTATTTGGGTTTGTGTAATTTTTTAAGATCATGGATGGTTCAAAGGAATATATCGAGTCAGATGGAAATGAGGACACCAAACCGGCTGTTGACCTTCAGAAAACCCTTTTGACTATTAATGAAAATATTGCGTCCATGAAATCGTTTTTTGAAATATTTAAGGGTCCAACTATGCCTTTTCAGCCCTCAGGGCACTCTTCGTCCACAGGACAAAATCAGTTAGACATATCTACTGATGGCTTGCCCACCGGCCATGTGAATCCCACTGGGAATGCTCAACCCACAGGGTCAGAAAGTTTAGGCAAAAAACGCAAAGGCCCTGCTATTTCTACTCATACTACACTTAGCTCCAATAAGTATGGAAACGCCTGATGAAAAATGGCGTCTAGAAGTGGCCCTAGGCCTGAGAAAGAAAATTTACATAACAATATAAAACTACCAAACCGGTTTCAATAGCGAATATATTTAGCATAAATATACTCAAAATTTCATACATTTTCAAATGAAAACATAATTTAAACTATATCATAGTGTTTTGCAGTAATATTAAAAGAAAACTGCGAAGAGGTCCCTTGAAAAATGTTTACGAAAATTTATCGAAGTGGAGTAATCAAAGCACCAATAATTATAATTACTTTCACTCAAAGCCACGCAAATTCTCTGTCATTTAAAAGAGAATGTTTTAAAATTTTGAAAAATAAAACAATTTTTCATGTAACTGTCTTGACCTTTTACAATTCAAGGTTTTAATGTTGAAAACTATTTACAAAACTATAACTATACTATTTACATATTAAAGCAAATGAATTTAACAGTTTGAGCACCACGTGCTACTTTGTATGGGTGGGCATGGTCACCATGGAATGGCTTTGGAGGGCCTTCCTTCCTAAATTCAGGAGGAGCATGCGTGAGGTGAAGATTGTAATAGGCGGAAATATTTACAAAACTGGGAACGAGCGCGCAATGTAGTTCGGTGATAATGCTGAGAAAACAAAAGTAACTTGTATTAAAAAACACTACATCAAGTGGAAAATTGTGGTGAATAATATATAATTATTTGTAAGTTCTTTTAGTTTATATGTCTGTTCTTTGTTAAACGTTGGTAGTTTTAAAGTTATGTAGAAAAAATTCCCACTTACTTCAATTTTTGCGATCGAAACCTGGGAAAGATTTTCGCACGCTTCTGTCCAAGGTAATTGTCTTTTGATACTATAGCAACAATATGGCCTCGCCCAAAAGAATATGAAATGAAATTGAGGTCTTTTTGACGTGTAGAAAAAATGTGGTGCTGGGTTTATAATGATGTTATAGTGGCACGGTAAAAGTAACAATGGTATACCAACAAATGTAGACCTTTGATGGAATATCTAGGATAAGTTGTACTTAATAATAATAATCATTTGTTAACCATGGATATAAAAATATGCCTGAGAAACGTTGACTGGTTAACATGATGCAGGAAAAGAATGAGGTAGGAAAAGTACTCCCTTTCCATTCAGAAATAATAATCTATGAAATTGCATCATTATTTGCTGTGAAATGAATTGCAAAATTACCATATCAGGCATGACATGATATGAAAACATTCTTTCGAGGATTGTTTTTTCTCTGCAAGAAAAGTTGTCATGTAAACATTTTCCCTTCCTCCTCAGTGTGTTAATGAATTTTTTCAAATGTGCCATTTTATGTGAAAGGCAAGGCATATATTGACCTTGTAACAGGCAAAGTTAACCATTTAACACTCTACTCTACCATACTATACTTTACTCTACCGCCTAATGTGGTATTATGTTCTGTATTTAATTTAAATTCCATTCTGTTGTATAAAATCTAATATAACTATATTAAGTTTTTAGCATGCTTCAGTGAAAGTTTGTATTGTCTTTCGAGGCCTCACCAAACAGAATTTCAAATGAAATCGAGGTCTCCTGCGCGTGTGGAAGCAAGGTCGTGCTGGCTTATTCTGATGCTATAATATTGATGCATAGTGAAAGTAAAAATTGCACAGCAAGGACTATGGAATAGATTGAACTGCGAATTGGTGAAAAAATATAGAGGGTATGTTAAGTTGAATAATAGTCACTTGTAAAGTAATATGTAGAAGTATGGCATATGTAGAATTAAAACTGTGTTTCAGACAAAATAGAAATAATAATGACTTTGCCTTCATCCTACCTAGGACAGGCCCAGACTATTTCAATTATTCATTTTTCCCACGCACCATAAAGGACTGGAACATTTTCCCAAACCATATTGTGAAAGCTTCAACCATGAACTCTTTTAAAGGGCTTATGCAGCCTAAAATGACATATCAATTTTTTCACGGAAATGGAGAGAAAAAGATCTGAGTATCACTATGAACCTATTTTGAGCGTTTTTGACGAGTATAAGTATGTTTTTTTCAAGCTCAAACATACCCAGGTCTGTTGAAGAGCTGTGACGTCAGTTTGATGACACGCGAATCATTTTTTATAGGGGTCAGTATGGGAAAATTTGGCCGCGCGCCACAGTTTTTTTAATAACTCGACTTAGGCGACACCGATTTCAATTATCTCACCTGTGGCTAAAAGCGCGATATTTTCCTCACATTATGAGTCAATTTCCGTTCTTTTCAATAGAACACAGAAATTTTGACAAATTTTGAAAAAAATAAAATTTTCACGATTTTAGTGAAATGTGACGTCAGAATGAACCGAGCTATTGTTCTTCAACTATTGTTCTCTGAGGAAGAGCTGCCCGGCCTGTTGAAACAGTGTCTGGCTAAAATCTTTTCAAAATGTCGGATTGCGAAAATAGTATAGTTCAAAATAAGTTCCTCTGACAACGAAGGAGAAAGTGTTCTTGAGGATAGCGAAGAAGACAAAGACTATTTAGTAGTCAGTTCGTATAGTCGAAACTCGCACAAAGGAGAACCTCTCGCAAGAAGACCCAAAGCTGGGTACGGCAGTGATGATAAAGAATCGGGTTGAGAAGGCCTATCTCTGAAAGAGCTGGATGCCCGTTTTGAAAATAAAACTTATGTTGATAATTGGTTAGTTCATTTGTTATTTAATAAATTGTTGGCAACTGGTAAACATTAATTCTATGGAATCGTATGAGTTTTGTTCATTGTACTGTTTTGTCTCCAGTTGTTACGGTCCAATCCAGGTCTTTAGAAAAGTTTCGAGACTTACGGAGAAAGGTGAATTTAGTTTTGGTCCAACTCGCGCTGTTGGGTTCCCCTACAACACATGATCGACCATGAAATGATTTTTTAATGCTCTTTATTAGTATTTGTTTCCCTATTTTAAGTTGCATATTGACGTGACGTTGTTCAGTCTGCCCGGTTTGTTATTTTGTTGGCTGTGGTATGCAAAGGTGTCTGGGATTGCGCATCATTCTGACGTCAATTTCTTCAACAGATTTTGTCCAAATTCCCTATTTTGACAATGAATAACTCAAAAACTACAAAATATTTTAAAATTCTATCTGCGGCATGTTGATAAGCATGTTGAATTCTATACTTTTCAGCAAAAAAACTATATGTAATTTTAGGCTGCATAAGCCCTTTAAGACACTCTTGTCCACAGTATAACAATCTTTTGAACTAAATTTATTTTTTGTTAATTAACTTAATTAATCACTTTTTCTTTGGTTTTTTTAAATACTTTAGGTACCTGCATGTCAGCTCAGTTACCACCAACCCCCTACTTTTTTCCCTTGAATTTAACTCAGCAAAATTTTGTCAAACAGCTGTACATGCAGTGACCAATTGTATTTCATCAGCGGAGCCCTCAACATTGAGGTTGCTGATTAACGTATGTAGATGTAGACATAAGTAGACATAAATTGGCATACATAAATATGAATACACCAATAATGGTATGATCATTCAGTAAAATTCTTTTACTTCTTCTTTTTCTATATAAAAATCACTATGAGAATACAAAAATATTTAGTATGGAAATTTACAGTTATAATAATATAATATTTACTTATATATTATAAGTTATTATATTATAATATTATTATTATTTGATTGCCTTTCTTTATTCTGTATACATCTATATATATATTATATATATTATATACATCCAATTTTCCTTCAACCTCTGTTTTAATAGTTTTTTTGAATGTGGCAGTTTTCTGCAAGGTATATAACTGTTCCTTTCTCTACTTTACAGACTTTCATTTGTGTATGTATTATACATACTATACCTACTATACAAACATAATATACATACTATACCTACTATACTATACTATATAATTATGTTATAGTTTTTTTCAGTGAAAGGATAATATGCAATATTTGGAGGATATGAATTGAACAACCGAGCTAAAAATACAGAAGGTAAGTACTATAATAACTTACTCTCTACAATAATGTAATAATAATACTACAAAAACTTACTCTCCTGCCACTTTCGAACCCACCTACAATGGATTAACTCGCTGCGCTCGCCTGTCTATCTATTATCAAGAAACATAGACTGATAGTGCGCACATCGTGCGCTGCATTCCCTCCCGCTCATTCCTCTTTCAACCCCACCTACAATGGGTAAGCTCGCTACGCTCGCCTGTGCATGGCACACTTCGTGCGCTGCATTCGCTAACGCTGATGCCTCTTTCAGCCCCACCTACAATGGATTAGATCGCTGCGCTCGCCTGTTTTTATACATACCTACATACATACATACATACATACAGACCTACATACATACATACATACATACCTACATACATACATACATACATACATACTATACCTACTATAAAAACATAATATACCTACTATACCTACTATACAAACATACTATACCTACTATACCTACTATCAAACATACTATACCTACCATAAAAACATACCATACCTACTATGCCTACTATACAAACATACGATACTTACTATACAAACATACAAACACTTGTGGAAAGCTCAAATGAGAAAAATCGTGCAAATAGAGCCTGAAAAATTCATAAGTTTGACTTTGTTTTCATCTGGCCTAAGCGTTGCCAGCATGCCCAAGCAACGCCTACTACGAAAACTACAACTATTTAAACTCGAAATACAAAACAAAGCTGTCACCTGTGTTTTCTATTGTCTCCTGTAACTATCCAGAAGTGTTAGAAACAAATAGCAACTCTTTACAAAGATAATTCAGCTTGTAAAACACTTTAACAGGAGCTCTTTCTTGTGTGAAAAACAAAACACGCGTCTTCTCCAAAAGTAGCTGCTGCAACCAAGGGCGAATAATGAAGAAGGACCGACAACGCACGTGGGTCGCCGAAAAGAGCCAATCAAATTGCAGCAAGAGGCGAGGCGCGTCACGTGAACAGCGAATACTTTCCTCGAAAATGGAGTTCGCAACGTGAATTTGGAAGTTTCACGAGCGTAAACCGTCGTTTCTTCATGATAGCCAATTAGGCGAACTTTAACAAAGAATTTCCTAACCTTTTAGTCGAAACTGTAAGCTCTCATATAGATAACTTTCTGGTTCAGCCGGCAAGGAACAGCTCACTTCAAAATAGGGAAGATTAAGGGCCTCAGAGAAAAGCCTTTATGGATACCTTGTTCGCTGTTTCAGCCCATTGTTTTGGGGTGTTTGATCTATTGTTTCGGGTCGAATCTATTGTTTTTGGCAATGAAAGTGCGTCATCACGTGACTCCGCAGAATATATATATTAGATTGTTTTGATCATAGTTCATGAGGGTGAGTTGAAAGAAGTATAGAGGGTTGAATATCGAACAGTATCCAATGGAAAGAGGTACTGGCATTCTTGGCCACAATGTTTTTCACTTGAGACATGGTGCTTTCTTAGCCAATTAATGAAGGTAATGTTGTTTGGTTGCGAGGTCTACTGTAGTACAGTTGGAGCATTTTGGAATTTGAGGTTTCATCAGGTTTCGGAGGTAAGAAGTCCGCAGTGACTCCAAAACAAAAAGCTATGTTGTTGTTTGAAAAGAGGGCCCACATTTCTGCCTCACATAAGTTTAAATCAATAAGATATCGAAATGCAGCCTGCCAGGCATTGACGTCAGTGGCAAATAGGCTGTTGGTATGGAATATCTCATTCCATTTTGAAAGATAGGAACTGACATACTTCAGTGACATTCCTCTACCATTACTGGTTTGGACATCTATGGAGCAACGTAGAGATGGCAAGAGTGTGTCCATATAGGCTCTCAGGTTCATTGCAAATGCATCTGGAGGTTGTACAATGTGGAGAATTTGAGATGAATGATCATCCTTGACATAAGTTTCTTTCTCTTCGACTAGTAAGGATTTGGAAGATTTGTTAAATTTTTGATGTTTAATAACTTATCCATAAAAGGGGTCAGAAGTAGGCGGGATATCTGCACGTATGGATTTGAAATTAATGGCTTTAAAGTTGGTCAACCAAACTAGCATATGTACATGAACTGTTCCCCTGTCCTGAAACTCAAAGCGATAGAAGAAAGTGTCAACGCCTGCTGCACCTCTCATTTTGTTAAGTTATGTTCTGCAGAGGTATCCACAAATAATTTGTTCCAGGATGAGGATAAAGTGCAATGTTGCAAAGAAGGCAGTTTCTGTTTGACGAAACTTGTATTATGAGCGTAGATCATCAAGCCAGTAGGGTGAAGTAAACGTCCATTCAGATGGGGAACAGGTGATAAAAAAAGCTGGATAGCCCTTTTGTCGTACAATATCAATCAGGTATCTATGTTGATGTTGCCAAAAACCTGGTGAGAAGCCTTTCGTGCTTAAGGCATAGTAGAGTATGCAATGAAAGAATTTTGCCTGATTGATGGCACCAGTTATTGTTTTAAAAAACCATCGGTCGAAAACAAATTGCAGTAACTGAAAAATCAAGCTGTATTCTACAATAGAGGTTAAGCATTTGGTTGTGAAAGAATATTTGCTACTGAATCTGTCCTGCTTGCCGTCGTACCATGATTCACACATTGCGTTGACTGGATCCAGATTGGGCCACAATGCACATTCCACCCAAATCCATTGGAAAATTTCCAAGCATTTCATAGGTATCTCTTCTGTTCAGAAATCATTGTATCTCGTTTAACAACATATTCTTGGTAAGAAGACTCTTTGGATGCAATTAAATAGTTGTATGCTGTTAGACAACGCTTTTTGCAATTTGAATCAGTCAGTCATTTTATCTCTTACCGATAAGGGGGATATTTTAATGGCAAATAAACAATTGCAAATGCGGTAGCCAAATCTTTTTTGCTCCTTTGGTTTGAGATCAATTTGGAAGCGACGGAGAGTTTTAATGTCATCGTGATCCAAACATGATAACTCTTCTGGAAAATTTTGGGGCTTTGGAACTTCATATCTGTCAGGTTCATATGGGCAAGGAAACTTCTTGGTGGTCTTGAAGTAGCGGCTATAGTTTGGCAAAAGTCTCTGTGTTGATATGGAATAACATTGCTCACACTTTTTCCATGATAAGTATTTGATCCAAAAAATCAGATTGCTAATAACTTTATTATCAAAGGTACTCTCTTCAGCAACAATAGAGCCTGAAGTTTCACATCTTTTCAATAATCTGTCAGGAGGTTGTAAATATATGCCATGACAGGATTTCCAAAAAGATGTTGCATCTGTTGTATTCCACTGTTTTGAGAAGATGTGCAAAAGTGGTTTCTTGGAGGTATTTTTTAAATTACTAACAGTGAGCTATGTCTATGAAGATTGAATTTGATATATTTTGTGAAGTGAAAATTTTTAAAGGGATTGTTTGTAGCTAAAGTAGGGAGTATATAAATATATATGTAATAAAGAGAAAGCAATTTAATATGTTTAGCATGATAGACAGTGGACGATTGTATTTTGTTACAAATGTGGCAAATAGAAAGAAAAATTAGACAACAATATGTGATGATGTAACTGAAATGGATTTCCGAAGTGGTTAACGCTGAAATATTAATCTTATTGAGGAATATGGACGAAGATATATATAGAAGGTCGTGGAATTTTGTTCTAACCAGCCTTGCACATGTTGATGGAACTGTGGAGAGGAATAAGGAATCAGTTTGGTTAAGAGTGACAGTAAGTGAATGTGTAGTTAATCTTTATAGTATGTGAATTTGGAGTATATTGTTTTTATTCATTTTAAGTATAGGTCGTATGAAATAGAAAAATTAACTTATGTAACTTATGTAAAAGACTGGCCTATATAGATATATAGAAATATGTATGAGGGACACAAGTGTGATTATATAATTGAACAATATATGCATTAAAAAAAGTAGGACAAATTTCAGAATACTGGAAGAAAAAGTAAAATTGCCTAATCAGCAAGCTGAAGTTAGCCTTCGGTTTCTACTGAAAACACTTTATGTTTGTATTGAGAAATATTGTAAGTGGGATCACAGTTCTTGGACAATATAATGGTCTTCACTAGACGAATTTAGGTGGGAAATAATAAATAAAGTTGGGCTTCGGGTTTAGAGCAAAGTTGATAAGAATAATTTTTGCTTCAAATTGAATTCTGCATGTATTTTGGAGAATTTTGAAGTCAGCACAATTTTACACATTTGCAGGTAACAAAAAAGTTACAAAAGCAATTGAACGAGATTTGCTGATGGAAATGTTTATTGTTTATTGAAACTTTGAGGGAAGTTTGATAATTTTTACATTATTGTGAGGGAAGATATGACCCAAGAAATTTGTAATGACAGAGTTGCAAAAACTTTGTTCATGTTCTATTAAATTTTATCACACATATATATGTTATTAGCCAAGATAATTGCATGAAAATTGCATCCCATAAGCATTTGACAACCGTGAGTGCAGATGTGGGATCGGATTTTGCTTATCTGCTGAAAAAAAGGTTACACTGAAAAAAAACTGTCAGTAAATTTGTTGTTCTTAAATTTAGAATGTACAAATTGGAGGCTAAAAAATAAAAAAAACCTCTGAAATTTCAAATGAAGTACATAGAAATGTACACTGGGGTTCCAAAAGTATTGCAACGCCTGATGAAAAATGGCGTCTAGAAGTGGCCCTAGGCCTGAGCGAGAAAATTTAAATAATAATATAAAAATACCAAACGGGTTTCAATAGCGAATATATTTAGCATAAATATACTCAAATTTCATACATTTTTAAGTGAAAACATCATTTAAACTATATCATATTGTTTCGCAATAATATTTAAAGAAAATTGCGAAGAGTTCCTTTAAAAAATGTTCACAAAAATTTATCGAAGTGGAGTAATTAAAACGCCAATAACTATAATTTCTGTCACTCAAAGCCACGCAAATTCCCTCTCATTTAAAAGAGAATGTTGTGAAATTTAGAAAAATGCAAAGATTTGTCATGTAACTGTCTTGACCTTTATAATTTTCTGTTTCAGTCTTTGTTTATCATTTTAGGAATGCAATTTGACAAAACCTATTTTTCCGTAATTTTTTTTCCAGAGTAAAAAGGAGAAGGTTAAGCGCAATAACAAAAAATCCGACATGGATATTCCTATAATTTCTTTCAAATACTATAATTTGATGTAATTTTTAAGGGCTTCATACTTTCTGAAGTTAACAAAAATTTTATTTTTTAAAACCCACTCTGAAATTTGAAAAACAAAACATGCGCTTTCCAAGTGGTAAACAAAGACTGAAGCTGAAAATTATAAAGGTCAAGACAGTTACATGACAAATCTTTTCATTTTTCAAAAATTTAAAACATTCTCTTTTAAGTGAGAGGGAAATTGCGTGGCTTTGAGTGAAAGAAATTATAATTATTGGCGTTTTAATTACTCCACTTCGATAAATTTTCGCAAACATTTTTTAAGGGACCTCTTCGCAATTTTTTTTTAAATATTATTATAAAACAATATGATATAGTTTAAATGATGTTTTCACTTAAAAATTTATGAAATTCTGAGTATATTTATGCTAAAGAAATTCGCTATTGAAACCCGTTTTGTAGTTTTATATTGTTATGTAAATTCTCTTGCTCAGGCCTAGGGCCACTTCTAGACGCCATTTTTCATCAGGCGTTGCAATACTTTTGGAACCCCAGTGTAGATCAGGAAATGGTGTATGTTTTGATAGGCAGTTCAAAATGATATGTTTAGGAAAGGAGGAAAGAAAAAATAAAAAGTATTCTCACCTTTAGTTGACATTTTTGCAAAAAGGCCATGACTTTGTTTTTCTAACTTTGTTATCAATGACAGGAGACCAAATTATTATTCTATATGCTTGTGACGACAAGGAATTTGAATCTGCAATCAGATTTTGGATATCATTTGCCAAAAAAACTTTAGATTTAAAAACTTTTTGCCGTAAATTTCTTTTTTTTTTAATTTGGAATATACAAATTAAAATTTCACAATTAAACAAAAGGACTGTGGTTTCAAAAGAATTACTTAGAAATGTAGAGCATCAAAAGGTGTGTATTTCCATAGCTATTGAGTCATGACATGTGTAATGACACAGAAGAAAAAAATTAAATGGTGTTAAAGCATTGACAAAAACATTTTGAAAAATGCCCATGACTTTGATTTTCTAACTTTCTTATGAATCACTGTGAGAAGACCAAATTATTATTCTATATGCTTCTGACTACAGCGAGCTCGAATCTGCAATCTGTTGTTATTGAGACTTTAATGAACCCCCGTCCAGAAAGATTATCGAACAATGAACTTTGAACTATCGTTCTGTTTTGATCATTCGATTCTGTTCTACTACTGTTATGTTATGTTGACTTATATATATTCTTCAAGTTTTGTTATGTTCTGTTACGAATGTGTCCTCAATGTTGTCCAACTCTGCTATCTAACAATGGTTATGGGCCCAGTCATGGTGCTGATGGTGTGTGTTATGATATTGTGAGGATTCGTGGCAGTGTCTTGTTGAGATGGAAGATCGATTGCCTAGTATCGAAAAGTTAACTGATTCCAACTGGCCTATATGGAAGTTGCAGATAACAGCCTATCTACAGGCGCGTGAACTATGGAAATTGTGTACTGGAGAAGAAACGGAACCTGTTTTACCTGCTGGTGGAAATGATGAAAATGCTGATGGACACGCTGAGTTAATTTCAAAGTATCATGTACGTGTCGCTCGTGTTAAATCGATTTTGCTACAAACGGTGTCAAATAGCCAGCTTCATGTTATTGCTCAACAGAGCTTAAATACACCGAAAGCGATGTGGGACGAACTTGTTGGAACTTTTTAACGGCCTACTTTGTCTAACAAGCTACAATTACAAACACGGTTGTTAGATTTGCAAATGTACAGTAAATCTACGATTGACTCTTATTTTAAGGAATTGCAAGATCTTACTGAGAGACTAGCGGCCCTCGGTGCCCCGGTTGATAATGACTTTCAAGTTGCTCTGTTGTTGAGAGGTCTTCCTTAGTCGTATGATGGACTGCGTATGGCTTTTGTTGCAAAAGGTACTGTGTCAATGTGTGAATTAAGGGAAGCTCTTAAAACTGAAGAACGTCGACTATATCCTGATATAGGCTCAGTGGGAGCAAGTGCTACGTCTGTATTAGCTGCTAATGGCGGTAGTAGAGTGCGTTTCATGGGAAGGCAAAAGGCATGTTTTAATGGGCCTCCAGGTTCATGTTATGGTTGTGGAAAAATGGGACACTTTCACAAAAATTGCCCAACTAACCCCTATAGACATAGTGTAAAGAAAGCTGAACACGAAGCTAGTAATACTGATGAAAATATGTCATATGAAGATCCTCAGGATACTATTCTTACAATTGCTTCTGGTTCTGAGATAAAGGCAAAAGACAAAAGTGTCTGGATAATTGATTCAGGTGCAACAAAACATATGTCACCTCGTAAGGAATTCTTCAAGAAATATGTTCAGTTTAAAGTACCTGAAACAGTTTTATTGGGAAATGGTGCTGTCTGTGATGCTCTTGGAATTGGTACTGTGATTGTTAGCCGAGTATGTGATGGAAAAAGGAAACAATTCACTCTCTCAAATGTATTATATGTGCCACAACTGGTAAATAATTTCTTTTCTGTTACTGCTGCAACCAAAATGGGATGTACTGTAGAATTTGCAGGTAAACACTGTAAAATCACTCGCAGCAATCAGGAATTATTGATGGGTTACCAGGTGAATCAGATATGGTTTCTGGAGTGTGAAACTGATCAAATTACTGAAAAAGTAAATGTTTTGCAAGGTCAGAACACTTTGAAGCTTTGGCATGAACGATTAGGCCATGTCAATATTACAAGACTTAAGACAGCTGTTAATCAAAACGTTATTAATGGAGTTGAAAATCTGGCTGGTGAAATGCCTTTTTGTGATGCTTGTGTTCTTGGAAAACAAACACGAAAACCTTTAAAGGTTCAGCTGAAATTCAATCTATTGAAGTTTTGCAACTTGTTCACAGTGATGTTTGTGGACCAATTTCTGTTGACTCACTTGGAGGAGCAAAGTATTTTTTAACTTTTACTGATGATTACAGTCGATTCTGTCATGTTTATATGCTGCAACGAATATCTGATGTGTTTCAGAAATTTGAAGAATATGAAGGTGAGGTTACAAATTTCATGGGGAAAGGAATTAAAGCTCTTTGCAATGACAACGGAGGAGAGTACACATCTGTACAATTTGAAGCCTACCTTAAATCAAAAGGGATTAGACATGAAAAAACAGCACCGTTTACCCCTCAGCAGAATGGAGTGTCCGAGCGCCTAAATCGAACACTTCAAGAGATGGCATTGAGCCAATTAGAGCATGCAGGATTGCCAAGAGAATTTTGGGCAGAGTCTGTATCTACTGCATGTTATGTACGAAATCGTTTGCCAGTAACATCAGTGGGAGTATCACCATTTGAAAGATGGTATGGAAGGAAGCCTACAGTGAAGCATTTACGTGTGTTTGGATGTACTGCTTTTGCACTGAAACCTAACCCTTATCGAAGGAAGATGGAAGCAAAATCGGAACAAATGCGGTTTGTAGGGTACCAGAAAGGCACTAAAGGCTATCGTTTGTATGATGAGAAGAACAAACATCTTGTTATTTGTCGTGATGTTGTTTTTAAAGAAGTGAACTTTAAAGGAGATGAAATCACTGTAACTCCTGTAGATGCTGAGCCATCAGATGTGACAAAGATTGGAACAGATGTTCATGATCCTGACTTGCAGTCTGATTTCCAAGATGATGTGCCTGAAGCTGAAATAAATAATAGTGATGCAGACAAAAGGGATGATAGTGTCACTACAACTCGTTCTGGACGTGTAAGTCGGAAACCAAGATGCCTAGGAGACTGGGCAGGTGATAAAGAACTTGAATTTCTTGATTTAATTGCTGACTCTAGTGCTATGCTACATTGTTTATTCTTTCATGGCATATGTGAACCACAAAGTATAGAGGAAGCACTAGAAACACCTGAAGCTATGCACTGGAAACAAGCTGTAGATGAAGAGATGGAAGCACTTAATAAAATGAATACCTGGAAATTAGTTGAACTTCCAGAGGGACGGAAACCTGTTGGATGTCGTTGGATTTTTAAAGTCAAAACTGACAATAATGGTCCTATCGAAAGGTACAAGGCATGTCTAGTTGCAAAGAGATACGCCCAAAAGCCAGGAATTGATTTTAATGAAACTTTTGCTCCAGTCGTACGACTTGATACTTTACGTGCATTGTTGGCTTATTCGGTGCAAAATAATTTTATGATACATCAAATGGATGTTACTACAGCATTCTTGAATGGTTCTCTAGCTGAAGAAGTCTATATGGAGCAACCCCCAGGATATATTGTGCCCGGAAAGGAACACCTTGTTTGTCGCCTTGAAAGATCCTTGTATGGACTTAAACAGTTGCCTCGTTGTTGGAATATTAAATTTTGTGATTTAATGGAACAAATTGGATTCCATCAATTAAAGTCGGATTGTTGTGTTTTTAAGAGGAATGATCCGTTAACATTTGTAAGCCTCTACATTGACGATCTTCTTTTGATTACAGAAAATTCTAAAACAATGGATGAATTGAAATCGATGTTAATGAAGCATTTTGTCATGAAGGACATGGGACCTCTGCATTATATTTTGGGTATTGGCTGCATACAAGAAGAATCGCGTATCGGACTTACTCAAAATGCTTATATTGAAAAACTTGTTGATAAATATGGACTTACTGAAGCAAAGCCCGTATCAACGCCATCTGATCCAAACGTTGTACTTCAGAAGGATGATGGATTCTCTAAGCCAGTAGACAAAACAATGTTTCAATCCTTAGTAGGCAGTTTACTGTATGCTGCTTTGGGAACGAGACCAGATATACAATACGCTGTATCTAATGTTGCAAAATACAGTGCAGCTCCTACTCAAGCACATTTGAATGCTGCAAAACGAGTTTTACGTTACCTTAAAGGGACTAAGAATTTCGCTCTATGGTATTGCCAAACTGACAGACAAGTAATTGGTTACTCGGATGCTGATTTTGCTCGTAACATAGATGATCGACATTCTGTTTCTGGATATGTTTTTATGCTGGGATGTGGAGCTATCAGCTGGTATAGTGGAAAACAAAAATGTGCAAGCACATCCACTGCACAAGCTGAATACATCGCGTTGAGTCATGCAACCAAGGAAGCAATATTCCTACGTCAATTATTTTCGGAGTTCAATGACTCTGATTACGGTGCTATATGCATAAATGAAGACAATCAAGCTACTCTCGCTATCGCACGAAACCCTGTATTTCATTCGAAAGTAAAACATATTGATTTGAGTTATCATTTCACAAGAGAAGCAGTTGCAAATGGAAACATTGAACTAAAGTATTGTAGCACAAATGACATGTACGCAGATGTTCTAACGAAGCCATTGACTTCAAAGCGTTTTGCTGGTATGCTGGATAAACTAGGACTTTCCTTCATTAAAGCCTAGTGGGAGAATTTGCTGTTATTGAGACTTTAATGAACCCCCGTCCAGAAAGATTATCGAACAATGAACTTTGAACTATCGTTCTATTATGATCATTCGATTCCGTTCTACTACTGTTGTGTTATGTTGACTTATATATATTCTTCAAGTTTTGTTATGTTCAGTTACGAATGTGTCCTCAATGTTGTCCAACTCTGCTATCTAACACAATCAGATTTGGGATATCATTTGCAAAACAAAATTTAGATTTAAAAACTTCTTGCCATAAATTTCTTTTTTTTGAAATTTGGAATATACAAATTAAAATTTCACAATTAAACAAAAGCACTGTGGTTTCAAAAGAATTACTTAGAAATGTACAGCATCAAAAGGTGTGTATTTCCATAGCTATTGAGTCATGACATGTGTAATGACACAGAAGAAAAAAATTAAATGGTGTTAAAAGATGACTTTGATTTTCTAACTTTCTTAAAGTGCCTCTACACCTTATTTTTTTATTCTATATATCGATAAAACTTTCTTCGCTGATTTTAGATCCGAAAATATTTTTTAAATCTGACGTCTAGTTAACGAGTTATAACGTGGGAAAGTGTCGATGTTTCGCCATTTTCGCCATTTTTTTGGTTAACTTTTAGGACTGGGTCGATCCAACTATGACATCATAGTTGAGCCTAGTTGTGCCCCGTTCATTTTCCTGTACTGAAGTAACAAATTTGACATCGATTTCCTCTCACACGATGGGCTCGATAGTTGTTTTTTTGACTTTGATGATTAGAAACAGGTCGGCGCATTATGGCATTTGAGTTTGAAAGGCTTGCGATGAGTTTGTAGCTGTGGGGAGGAATTACGAAATTCCCATGTAGTGGCTGCTCGCTGTGCTCAGTGGCGGCGGGCGTAGGCCGTGCAATGTTAAAACTGTACGGGAACTGGACGGGGATGACAAGAAGAGCATCAAAACATGATTAAAGATTGTTAGATTAGATTTATGTGTGAAACTGGGAAAATATGCCATATCGATGTGTTTTGCTAGCCCATGGAAATACACCCGATAAATCAGAATTGCTTTATCAGGATGATCGCCCTAAAACTGTAAGGAGAAGGAGATGGATAGATTTCATCAATTCGCAACAACGGAAGAAATTCTATGGACGCACGCATCATCATGAATGAAATAAATCAAAGAACAAAGCGCAATAATTTCGGTACAATAACGAAATTCATGTGTAGTAATAAAGAATTGTGTTGCAGATTTTCTACACTTGCTGTTCCAAATGAAAACCGAATCTTTTCAGGCTTCTTCAAACCCCAAAGGTTTAGACTGACACGGATATGATGGCCTAAATTATTGCGTATATTGAATTTTGATACACACTTTTACTTCATCAGATACACAACAAAAAGATAATAATTCAGATCCAGTCAAATGCCCAGAAAGTTTTCTTTCAATATTTCTTTTCTTGCTCAAATCTCTTCCATGGCTTTGAGTGAAAGAGTTTTCTCAGCCATAATCAAATGCAACTCAGGTTCTCCTTCATTGGTATCACCATCATCGGTCTGCTTTACTCTACGATACGAACAATCCTATCCCCTTGCCATCTTCGCATTCCTGGGCACTGCAATCCCTACTGTCATGAACTACTATCCGACTAACAATGTTAATTTATGGAAACTTTCTATTCAATTCTGATCACCAACATTGCACAGATACCTCGCAGATACCCAGGAATACACATAACGAGACAGACACGCCAAAGCGCAAACACTATTCATTATACTGAATATCCTGCAGCAGCGGACACGTTAAGCAATGGGTTCTAATGAAAATTGATTGAGTTTTGGTAAGATCATTCTTTGTCGGACACGCAAAGTAATGGGTAGTAAAGAGGGGCAATGAAATTTTGGTAAAGTGGATTTTCGCAGGACACGTAATGTAAATATAAATGTATAGTTTCCAGCATTCCCCGACCACATGGTTCATGGAAGCCCCAAGTCCCGATTTCCATTCTATGGTTGTTCCAGGTCCATGATGATATAAATTGAAATCATTGACAACCTCATAGTTGGAAGCATTCCCCGACCACATGGTCCATGGAATCCCCGAGTTTTGATTTCCATTCCAAGGTTGTTGCAGGTCCATGTTTTCTCTGATGATTTAACTTGAAATCATTCAAATCTTCAAAGTTGCATTCATTCCCCCACAGCATGGTACATGGAATCCCGGATCCCAACTTCCATTTCAAGGTTGTTCTAGGTCCATGTTTTCTCCCATGATTTAATTTGAAATGATTTTGATCCTCATATTTCCATCCTTTCCCCCATGGAAGCCCTAAGGCCTGATTCCATTCCAAGGTTGTTCCAGGTCCATTTTTCCGCGATGCAAATTTTCGTGCACTTCTGAGCGTGCCAGAAACGTCTCGAATTAAACCGAACGGAGAGAAGCGTTGCGATTGAATAGTATATCAGAAAACATAAATGGATCCATTTAATTCGAAATTGCGATTAGAGAATATACAATAATAAAAATATAGAATCAAATGCGTAAAAACATAGTTACCACTACACGAATTGAATGAAAGCAATAAAAGGCGCATTGTGAAAATTTTAAAGGGGTCCCAAAGTTAGATGCATCTAAACACGCAGTGAGAAATTCATGATATATAAAAGGGTTTTAAATACAGCAGATCATGAAAATTTTTAATTGATTCACTCAGATACTTCACAGACCAAATGCACAACTTTGTAGTTTTGAATTGCAGCTCAGTGGTGGGCACGTTTCCAGTTTAGAATCCATGTGGAGTGGAAGCAATTGTTTCCAGCTTGAGCACACGTTTATGTTATGCAGAACGAAAATGATGTGCTTGAAATCCATTACTTTGCCTTCGGATGGCCAGTCGTGAACAGTAATTCTGTGCATGCCAAGGAGAAAGCGTTTCGGGGGATTTGCATGCTTCTCGGCACGGCCTGCTTCAATGCAATATGAAAATAGCTGTTTTCGAGTCTGGCCAGTTAGAGTTTCACATCCAAATCAGTGAAGTTCTTTCGGAAACAGTTTGGAAGAGCAAGTTTCAAGTAAATTTCCAGTTGATTGCAAGGAAAGGCAGAATAGCTTTTAGACAACGGCATGTGTTTTGAATGGCTTCGTTTCAGTGAAATCACAAAAATTTTGCCGTTTCTGAAATTCATTATTTAGATCGTTGTATCCAGACCTGTTATTATAAAAGCAGAAATTGATCATTCAGCGTTTTAGTATTGGATATAGTATAGAAAAGATTTGTAAAGCAATGAATTAATTTAGAATTTCAGGGCCCTAAAAATTTCTATAAATAAAGGATAAGAATAAATCGAAAGGAAAATAAGAATGATACAGAGGAGTTTAGTGAAGGCAAATAGAAACAACTTAGCCACTTACCAGTTAAATCCTGAGCTTTTAGTTGGAAATCTTGAGTGAAACGGCAGCAAAAATAAAACGCAGCCACAAAACGAAATCAATTCATTCGGTTTGTCCCGTCCCAAATTCGAAAATGGAGGAGATCCACTGCACGCTCGCTCAAGGAGGAAGCAACTTCCTGGTCAATCGAGGGTCACAGTAACAAAAGGAGCTGTCGGATTAGTGTCAAACGCAACAGGGATTCATTGTTTCGAAAACGGTAAACAACGGACGATTGATCTTTCCAGAAGCCCGACGTCATTTCAAATGCCTTTAGCGACGGGGGTCGCATGGCACAGCAGGTTTTGTTCGACTCAATGCTTTGGTACGCGAGGAAGCACGGGACACGTCCCCCTCGCACGCAAAACAAAAGCCGAGGAGAGCAGCGGGCACTGCAGCATCTGACAGAGTACACAAAGCAGACTCAAAGCAAAACAAAGGGCGGAAGGATTTTCGAGGTAGAAAAGTGTAAAAATCTGAAAAACGAAAACGAATTTGGCAAAAAGAAATAATTTCTTGGCTAGTCCACTGGAAGGGGAACGAATCGAGGTGGTTTCGAAAAAGAACAGGAAAAGCACGAAATTGCTAGAGGGACGACAACACCCCGGCCGGGTGGGCTTTGACGGGCGTTTCCGTCACCACTCAGATATTATATAAGGTAGATGTAGGCCTACGCCCGCCGCCACTGAGCACAACAAGCATGCACTACATGGGAATTTTGTAATTCCTCCCCACAGCTGCAAACTCATCGCACGCCTTTCAAACTCCAATGCCATAATGCGCTAACCTGTTTCTAATCATCAAAGTCAAAAAAACAAATATCGAGCCCATCGTGTGAGAGGAAATCGATGCCAAATTTGTTGCTTCAGTACGGGAAAATGAACGGGGCACAACTAGGCTCAACTATGATGTCATAGTTGGATCGACCCAGTCCTAAAAGTTAACCACAAAAAAGTGGCACGCGCTGCCTCGTATCTCAAAAACTACTTGTCATATCGAAAAAATATAAACGGATTCAGAATCAGCGCATTCGAATCTATAGTTTTAGTCAATAAAAAAATTAGGTGTAGAGGCACTTTAAGAATCACTATAAGAAGACCAAATTATTATTCTATTTGCTTGTGACTACAGCGAGCGCGAATCTGTAATCAGATTTTGCATATCATTTGCAAAAAGAATTTTAGATTGAAAAACTTCTTGCCATAAATTTCCTTTTTTTTATATATGGAATATAAAAATTAATATTTGAGAATTAAAAAAAGCTCTGTGGTTTCCAATTAATTGCTTAGAAGTGTAGAGCATCAAAAGGTGTGTATTTCCAGAGGTATTGAGTCATGATATCTGTAGGAAAAGAGCAGCGAAACATTAAAAACTGTTGAAATTTTTGCAAAATGCCCAAGACTTTGACTTTCTAACTCTTTTATGAATGATTGTTAAAGGACCAAATTATTATTCTATACGGTTATCACTACTGCAAGTGCAAATCTGCAATCGGATGACAAGTACCATTCTCGTGGAAATATATATATGACAAAACTGTGCTTCAAGTTGAGTTCATACTTGAAACGGTTTGTAGAAATGGAAAGAAGAGCATTTCATAATTTCATTTTTGTAACAAGTAAATATATGTATAATATTAAAGACGGGACCTGCAACATGTTGAAATTGAATATTGGAACTATGTTTCATTCTTTAGTATGGCATCATCACCAGCAAAAGCCACAACACAGAAGACACCGGGGGTTAGCTTTTTTCAGTTTCCCCCAAAATTTTCTTGGACAATATAGTCTCGCCGAGCCATTTCCCGACAAGGAGACTGCTTTTAGAAGGTTAAGGGCTGAGAATTGTGAGTGGCTGAAAAAGCCCCATGTGGCCATGTCAGAGTTTGCTCAGACAATGACGCATAACATGAAGGTCCTTGTGAAGAATCAGATCCCGAAGGAAGGAATTGAAAAAGTAAAGCGAGAAATCGAAGGAATGGAGTTTTTGCTGAGTCTTCATAGGAAAGAAAATGAGCTGGTTACCACACAGAAAGAGACCAGACAGCTTTTGAAAGCAATTATCAAGCCCACAAAGGACATGGACAGCCTGATGTTATCTTTTGCGGAGGTTGGGGCCGTGATGTGCAGCATGGGGGTGAATTTCAAGGTAGGGCAACTTCTCATGTCCAATCCTGCAGTTTTGGCAGAGAAGCTCAATGTATCATTAAGCTCCCAATCCCACATTCAAAGAGACGGGAAACATTGCAGATTATGTGTGCTTGATTAATGTCAAAAGCACAAAGAGAAAAGGGGGGATTAAAAGATGTGTTGGCTGTGTTAGATACAGAGAGTGATGAAGAAGAAGTGCCGAAAAAGAAGGAGCAGAAAGCAAAAAAGAGCAAAAAGGCAAAGAGGGAGTAAATTTACATAAATAACACGAAACACAATATATGATTGAATAAAGATAAAGATTATCGATTGTTAAATTTCATTGATAAAAGAAATTTGACTCTAATTTGTATTGGGATTTTATAGAGTTACATAGTGAAAATTGGAAAATATAAGATATGTGTTTTATATACCTTCATCTTCCTCTCGCTAGTGAGTTTGTCAAGGGTGAGGAACTTTACAAGAGCATTCCATTATAATTTTTGTTCACCGAAAGGATTGCTATCGTTATAGACATTGCTCTCTATAAATCTAATATATATATTCTGTGATGTCACGTGATACCCTACAATACATACCCCTACGATACATGACCTACAATGCAAACTCTACAATACATGCACACTTTGTATTGTATGTATTGTATGTATACATACATACAATACATACAAGGTCGAACGCCCGAACACAATGGGCCGAAACGGCGAACCGTGTAATCACAAAGGCTTTTTTGTATATGGATATATGGCAATGAAATTCACACTGAATGCTTAGTTTATTAATTTAACCAGGGTAATGGATTTTGTTTTTCGATTTTCTCCCGAATTTTTGAATTATTCCATTAATTATTCTGCTAATTGTGCTATCACGAAAAAACTACGGTTTACGGTGGCGAAACTTCCAAATTCGCATCAGGAACTCCATTTTCAAACGAGGTATTCGCTGTTCATGTGACCTGTGTTGCCCTTTGCTGTAATTTGATTGGCTCTTTCGCGACTTCACGTGAACAATCACGCAATTTTCGTTATCATGCAAATTTGCCCTCGGGTTGAACAGCAGGTACTTTTGGAAAAGATGCATGTTTTTGTTTCGCACATAAAGGATAACTGGGCGCCTTTCAAAGTGTTTTACGACCTGAATTATTTTTGTAAAGACTTGCTAATTGTTTGAGAGACCTCTGGAAAATTACAGGAGACAATTGAGAACACAGGTAACAGCATTTTTTGTTTTTCGAGTGAGATAGTTGTAGTTTAGGTGATAGGCGACCGCCATTGTTGCTTCGGCATGCTTGCGACGCATAGGCCTAATGTAAACAAGCCCATAGTTTTAATAAACAAATTATGATAAGGGGTTATAAGGCGATCGGAGCGAGCCAAACTGTTGTGAAAGGAGTAGGCAGAGGCATGAGCAAAGCGAATGCAGCGCACGAAGTGCGCCCTATCAGTCAGTGCTTCTTGATAATAGATAGACAGGTGAGCGCAGCAAGCTAACCCATTGTAAGTGGGGTTGAAAGGGGCATGAGCGTAAGCCAATGCAGCGCACAAAGTGCGCCCTATCAGTCAATGTTTCTTGATAATAGATAGACAGACGAGCGCAGCGAGCTAACGCATTGTACGTGGGGCTGAAAGAGGCATGAGCGAAGCAAATGCAGCGCACGGAGTGCGCCAACCAGATGAAGCTTTTTTTATTTGAAGGGCTGGGGCGAACGAGCGAAGCGAGTGATGACCCCTAGTTAGGAGAAGATTATGTGAGTGACATGTACAGGATGCAGAAATATCCTTCCTGTGACAGATGGAAATGATTTTGTTACCAGTGTGTGCCATAATTAACATTTTCTAATGATAAATTTGTTTGCCTGTGAGAGCAGCTCAGCCTCGTTTGGTTATGGAATCAATCATTATGGTGCACCCAGGTGTCTGCAAGATGAATAAACACTGTGAGATTCATCACTGTAGCTACTGAGGTGAATGATTTATTTTCATGTGAAAGTTGTAATATTTTCTTATACTGAAGCCTCTCTAGATTTTTTGGAGATTTTCTCAAAGTATTCTAAATTTACGGATTTCCCCATACTGAGCCCTTACAAATTGAACCATTAGTCAATATAGCCTCGTACAGAATATGATAAAATCAGATCTGCCGCATATTGATATTCACAGGACAAATTAACGCTGAAAGTTTCAAGAATGCATCTTTGAAGTGCGATTTTAAAATATTATTTAAATTATCCACAATTTTCTCCAATACTGAACCCTTTGAACCGTTATAACTTTGAAAGTAATTCTTTGTGGCCTCGTTTCCAAAAACACAGGAACATTTGTTCCTCATTGTAATATTTCTACTGGCTGTAACATATTTTTTTCTCCTTCGTGCCGGGTCCATGCTGTGTGCAGGAGGATGGCCTAAATTGTCATACACTGAAGTCAATAAACTTCAACGTCCTATAACTTTAGTCTCGATATGAGGAAGAGGTTGAAAGTTGGTCACCGTTTAGAAACCGGCACTATCTCTTAGTGCGTGGAAACTCATCGCTTTCTCTTAAAGGCCCTGTCTGTAACACGAATTTTAATATTATTTTTAGTTTAGAGGCCAGAGAAAGTTTCAAAAAAATAGCCATAACATGGAAACGGGGTATAGCAATAGTTTTCCCCTCAGTTCAGATTCAGCTCCGAGCTGTCCACTGAATGAACGAAAAAAGAAGGGGAGGTCAGGTTTGTTACAAAACTTACTATACTATTATAGTTCATAATAGAAAGTGTGTCTAGCTGAATGCGTATATAGCTAAATGCGTTACATAAAAATTTGATACTATACTCACCGGTACAATCAAAACGAACATTTTACGTTACGAAAAGTGTACCTCAGAAATGTGGCAGCTAAGCGTTTATAGCAACGTTGATTTTTGTCCTTCGATGTCGGCTCTTCCTATCATTGTGAAGCAGAATTCACAAAGCACCGGATTGTTCAGCCGCTAATAGGGAACGTGTGCTGGGTTTAGACTGTTGTGAGACAGGTTAGTTTTACCCTACTGATGAAGTGTTGTTGCAATAGTAATTTTGCTCAGTATGAGAGGAACCGCAGATTCAGACAATTGGCATTTGGACTTGCTTGAAAAGGCAATGGCCCGAAGCTACCATCTGTTGGATTATGACTGGATGCCTCTAAGTCAGAATCCGTGCTAGAAAGCAACAATAACTTCCTCTGGATGATCTTAGGCCAGCAAGAATAGGGCTGGCACTCGTTCCTGCTCCTGCGTCCCAACGCACCAAAGCGGAGAACAACTGCCGAGGTGCTGTACGAACCAAAATCTAACATTTCCAGAGATAAATCCTTTGCAGACGGCTTAAATAAGGAACAAGGTATTGTACGTAGTGTGGTACTTGCACCAGTCATCCATGTATGCATCCATCCGTGTACGCAGATGGTGCCCGTCAGTCAGGAAGCGTAAGAGATCCAAAGACGGGCGCACAGATGTATGCACAGGCCAATGCCAGCAAAATTTGTGCACAGTTTCCAGTGGCAAAACAGCAGGTTTTTCAAGACACATGTCAACACATCTATTTATATGTGAATGTTGACATTTTGCTCGTAAACAAGATAAACACATTGAAATCCCCTACCGCTTTGTTGACAAGGTGTTTGACAAGTGCTTTTCCAATGTTGGAAAAAAATTTGACCTTACCTTCGATGTCCATCAAAATGTAGCAAAGTGACTCGTTACCTGTTGGAATCGCTGCGTTCAACTCATCCCCTGGCTGCGGGTGAATAGAAATGCCGGCAGCAGTGGGATGTGGGGTTGCGTTGGGTGTTGGATGCATGGCTGGATGGAGAGGAAGCAAGACGTGGCCGTATGGTTGGGCAGGCAACGTTGGGGCAATCTCCGCGGTGAGTCGCAGTAGCGGCAAGCCTGTAAGGTATGAAAGCTCTGCCTGCCTCTCAGGGATCAGCAGAGACTGTACCCTGTTCGCAGCGAGCATTCACAATTGAGTCAGTCAGTGGTTGTGGGAGGGAATTTTGGAGAAACATTGAGAAGGACTTGCAGGCCAATGATGTCCGAGAGTCATAGCTAGAATAGACGTTGCCCTCTGTGGTCTTGCGATGGTTGGATTTGGTGTGAACCGTGTGCGTCAGCCGTTCTCGGCTGTACCACCGACAGTGCGCGAAGCGTGAGGTGTTGTGTTGATGGTCGATGGCCAGCAACGATAGAGTTGGTATAGACCCGTGGAGCTAAACTGCTCCGACTTCGACCGCTCTTGCCGCCTAGCTCTTCATATGCACAGCCTGGCCGAGCGTGTGAGTGCATCATGTCGAGGAGATTGGAAAGGCGAGGGAAAGACAGGCGTGGAACGACAATTGGACGTTGCCTCCAGCAGCCTAGATGGATAGATCGAGAGTGACGTGGGCCGCAGTGTGCTTTGATGCACGCCCGGTCGCACGCTCAGTGACTACTAGTCGTTATCTGGTTGATCCTGCCACTAGTCATATGCTTGTGTCAAAGATTAAGCCATGCATGTCTAGGTATAAGCACTTGTACTGTGAAACTGCGAATGGCTCATTAAAGCAGTTATCGTTTATTTGATTGTACGTCACTACATGGATAGCCGTGGTAATTCTAGAGCTAATACATGCGAAAAGTTCCGACTTCCGGAAAAGATATATTTATTAGACTAAAAACCATTACGGGCACTTGGCGGCGACCGTTCATGTTGTGATTCATGATAACTTCTCGAATCGCACGGCTTACTGCCGGCCATGTTTCATTCAAATTTCTGCCCTTTCAACTGTCCATGGTACGGTAGTGGCTTACCATGGTTACAACGGGTGATGGAGAATTAGGGTTCGATTCCGGAGAGGGAGCCTGAGAAACGGCTACCACATCCAAGGCAGGCAGCAGGCACGCAAATTACCCAATCCCGACACAGGGAGGTGGTGACAAGAAATAACAATCTGTGTCTAATTCTTAGACGCAAAATTGGAATGAGTACAATTTAAATCCTTTAATGAGGATCAATTGGAGAGCAAGTCTGGTGCCAGCAGCCACTGTAATTCCAGCTCCAATAGTGTATATTAAAGTTGTTGCAGTTAAAAAGGTCGCAGTTGGATTTCGGGACGGGCCAGGCGGTCTGCCGTGAGGTATGTTACTGGCTGGTCGGTCCTTCTTTGCAAAGACTGTGTGTGCCCTTAGTTGAGTGTGCGTAGGGTTTGTGACGTTTACTTTGAAAAAATTAGAGTGTTCAAAGCAGGCTGACCGCTTGAATAAGAGGATTTTTGTCCTATTTTGTTGGTTTCTGGAAACAAAGTTATGATTCAGAGGGACAGTAGGGGGCATTCTTATTTCGTTCTCAGATGTGAAATTCTTGAATATACGAAAGACAAACAACTGCAAAAGCATTTGGCAAGAGTGTTTTCATTATTCAAGTACGAAAGTTTGAGGCTCAAAGACGATCAGATACCGTCCTAGTTCTAACCACAAACGATGCCGACTAGGGATCAGCGGGCGTTATTTTATGACACCGTTGGCACCTTATGGGAAACCAAAGTTTTTGGGTGCCGGGGGAAGTATGGTTGCCAAGCTGAAACTTAAAGGAATCGACTGGTCCGACCCGTCCAGCCTTGAATGACAGGCAGCAGTCCTGTCGGGCTCACACAGAGACTTTGCATTGAATTCTCACAGCTAACCCCACGGCATTCTCCACATGCAAATGAACATGCAAGGCCATTCTTCTTCCAGGAACATCTCATGTTTGTGCACCCTTTCTTGCATTGGCAGGATATCAGATTCAATAGCTCTTCTGGTGCACAAGCAAGATCAGTGTGACGAGGAATCATTGCATCATTGATACAGCTCCCACCAACATCCCCATTTTCTTGGATCTATTTCTCTGCCTTTCCACATCATTACTTGACAGTAAACACGCATGCTGTGATATTTTGCTGCCGCTGATGTAGGTGGGAGCGCTTCTGGTCTAATTTGTGTCTTTGCTGAGACGAGTTGTACATTGTAATCAATGCCTTCTCGCCAGCTTCACAAACCTGCTCCTTCAAAGAAGATTCATCGCAGAAAATGCTTGCACATTGCTGAAACTGGTCGGATTTATTGAAAGCTATTATTGACAAACCCTTGCCAATGCCAAAGATACTGGATGTGGTATCACACCCTAGAAAGGCATGAAGAAACAGGATGCATTGACATATCTTTGATCCGAGAATGCGTTCGCACAACTGAATATCCCATACTTTATTCTTCTTCTTGGCATTTTGCTTTTGCTCAGGACAGAAGAAGACTTGATTTGTGTTCTCCTTTGCATGATACAGAAGAAGAATCAGCAGATCGGTGTCTTCTCTTACAACGACTGTGTTGACATTGGCTGATACTTCAACGGCCATCTTTACGATATCAAAATCAGCATCACCCTCTGAATACTGGACTTCACATCCTTCTTCTTCCAGCTTTTGCCCAGCATGTTTATGAATCGCTGCTTGTTCCCTTTGTTTGCCAGAAACATTTCTTTCTTTATTGCAAGGAGCATATCTTCCTTGAACTTTACTACCACTCCAGTTGATTGGCCTGTTCTTCTTTGATGAGTCACATCTTTTGGTGCTGGACCAGACTCAAAAACTATAACTGCTTTTCAGTATCTTCTCTTCAGTTTACTCTGCATTTACTCTCGACAAACGCAGAGTAAACTGCAGATTATTTTTCTTTGAGCCTCTTCATTTCCTGTACATAGATTTTCGCACTTTTTGTGTAAAAATTGTGACCAGAGGCCGCAAAATATGGCAACATAGCTTCAACACATTGCAAGTGTAATTCCCATTCTCCAGTTCGTTCTGTTTTGATGAATGTTCTCAGGATGTCAATCATCTCCATGTACTGTAACCAGAGCTTTCCGGTGCGAGACTTTATGGCAGTAGATTTCACCTCATTTATCCTCTTCTTCACAATTTCGATGAAACGCGACTTGCATGCTTCCTCAGCTGAAAGTTCTTTGCTTAATACGCGCTCCAAATCATGCTTCATTTCATCAATCTCTAAATTCTCGCAAGCCTTTTCTGCTATTACTAGGGGTCATCACTCGCTTCGTTGGTTCGCCCCAGCCCGTCAAGTAAAAAAAGCTTTATCTGGTTGGCGCGCTTCACGCACTGCATTCGCTACCGCTCATGCCCATACATACATACATACATACATACATACATACATACATACTACATACATACCCTACAATACATACCCTACAATACATACCCTACAATACATACCCTACATACATACCCTACAATACATACCATACAATACATACCCTACAATACCTACCCTACAATACATACCCTACAATACATATCCTACAATACATACCCTACAATACATACCCTACAATACATACCCTACAATACATACTCCACAATACATACCCTACAATACCTACCCTACAATACATACCCTACAATTCATATCCTACAATACATACCCTACAATACATACAATACAACACATACCCGACAAGACATACCCCACAATAAGCCAATTCGGAGTTCCATTGCTGCGTTGGGGTCTGGAACCGAGTCGGGATAACTCTGTTTTGCAACAACGCAAGCAGTGTGGAGATTAGAGAATTGATGCTGGATTCATATAATAACTAGACTTCTGAGGTAAGAATAGGTATTTTTTATACTTAATTTTTTTAATGTTATAAACACTATCACATCAGTACCACATAATAAATCGCAAAAATTTGCATTTTCAAAATGAGCACGAAAAGACGGAAGCCAAGAAGTTTGGCCTAATAAGGCCTATTTAGCCGTAAATGGCCGCGGTTGAAGAAAATTTATAACAACTCGACTTGGATTTACCTTTTAAGTTTCACATTTCAAGCTCTAAATAAATTGTATATTTAAAGCTATTTCTCTTTCTTTCAGATGCGTATTTGTGCTTTTGTTCACTGCAGCAAAAGTACTTATCAGCTGAAGAAATGGCAAAGAACTGTATGTGGATCTCACTCTATACAGCATAGTGATTGCCCATGTCCTCCACCATTTGCTCTTTTTCCTTTTCCAACAGAGCTTGCTAACCCTGAAAATCGTATAGAATGGACCAAAGCAGTAAATAGAAAAGATCCAGTAACTGGAAAGAACTGGCAAGCAAGCGAGGACTCGCGAATATGCTCAAGTCACTTTGTTGATGGTAAGCCCACTGAATTATATCCAAATCCATCCATCAACCTAAAACCACAACAAGACAATGACGAAATCCCCAAACCAAAGAGACGTCCACCACGAAAAAGAAAACAAACTGAAGATAAGTCACTGAAACAAAATGAAAGCCAAACAAAGAGCATAATAGCAAATGATACATGTTTATCTGCAGTGGCGGAAGATACAACGAAAAAAACAAATAACAATGCTTTGGATCATGATTATCTATACCACTGTAAATGCAAGGAAAACTGTGATTGCATTGGTTGTAATGAGAAAGAAGCAATAATCAAACATTCAAAATTTCTACTTGATGAAGCCACATGTAAATTGAATATACAGTCAAAAATTCAAAAACAACATAATTCTCTTTCCGCTAGATTTCTTAAAACTGACTCCAAGGTTAAAACATATACTGGGTTACCATCAAAACAAACGTTTGAAGATCTATGTAGCTATTTACAGAAAAGAGCAAAGAAAATGATCTATTGGTCTGGGGCGAAAAAATGCCTAGTGTCCAAGATGCCAAGAAAATTTAAGAACTCTCCAAAAAAATGTGGACCAATGAGAAAACTGTCCTTCAGAGATGAATTTCTACTTTGTTTGTTAAAGCTACGACAAGGAATCTCCAATGAGTTGCTTTCAGACATTTTTGACATAAGTGCTGGTGTTGTCTCTCAGATTTTTAACACATGGCTGAAATTCTTGTCAAGAGAACTTAAACCTCTAATATTTTGGCCAGACAAGGAAAAAGTAA
Organism: Sanderia malayensis; assembly: GCA_013076295.1. Classification (NCBI taxonomy): domain Eukaryota; kingdom Metazoa; phylum Cnidaria; class Scyphozoa; order Semaeostomeae; family Pelagiidae; genus Sanderia; species Sanderia malayensis. The sequence goes on along the minus strand of RQOL01000780.1, from coordinate 37,629 downwards.
GAATGTCTTTACCGAAATCCCTGAAAAAATACCCATCATTAATATGCACCATTGATTGTAGCGAAGTTTTCATTGAAAGATCAAGAGATCTGGAGATACAGGCTTTGACATGGTCAGACTATAAGCACCACAACACCATCAAATTCCTGGTTGGAATTGCACCAAATGGTATGATTACATTTCTTTCCAAAGCTTATGGTGGTAGAGCATCAGATCGTCATATCACAAAGGACTCAGGCTTTTTAGATCTTTTAGAGCCAGGAGATTTGGTCATGGCAGACCGTGGCTTCACAATAAAAGAGGACCTACTCCTAAGAGGTGCTAAGCTTGCCATTCCACCTCCAAGTTCAGGGAAAGAACAAATGGGAACAGAAAATGTGAAAAAAACCAAAAGAATTGCGAACGCACGAATCCATGTAGAGAGGGCTATAGGCCGAATGAAACGCTTTTCAATACTGAGAAATACTCTGCCAATAACATTACTTCCCAATATTGATGACATATTAACGATTTGTGGCAGTCTTTGTAACTTATTGCCATCTTTAACAGAGTAGTATTAAATATGTTTAGTATTGGAATGACCAAGATGCGTCTAAACCAAGATAAAGATAAGATAGATGTTCTCTATAGCTGTAAGGTTGTTTTATATTTAAAAACTGAGTTTAAGATAGCATTACATATCAGTATTAGCAAATTCAGAATCCTTTGACAAAGATATCAGTTCTGTGGCAACAAAATTTGTGAAGAAAGAGTCAGCTGCATCTTTAAGTTTAATCCATCTTTCTTGATCAAAAAGCACCCTTTGTAGGTAATGTCCATGTCTTGTATAAACAAAGAAATCACACCATGGTAACTTCGTCACACCCATCTGATGCTGCATTTGGCTATAATAGGGATGACTTCTTGATAGCTCTACAGCGCCGTCCTCTTTTGTGTGAATGTAACTGAGATTGCTTACACTCGGTGCTTCATGGGCGATCTTGAATGGGCATTTTATTTCTAAAAGTCCTTTATTGCAACAGTTGCATTCCACAACTCCATCAGGACTTGCACCAATGTAAGCCGCATCAAATATTACAAACATGCCACAAGAATGCACCTGCAGATTCTTGTGTATTTTTTTTGCAATTTTTTTATAATTTTCCCTTGCCTCATTTTCCATTTGATTGCCATACCTGCAAGCAGGAATGCTCTTGCTTGATGAGGATGGTCTGCATATGGACTGCAATAAAGAAGTGCAGTTTGCACTATTTTTAGTGGCACGATTAAGTGATTGTACCTTTGTCATAACATGATGTGACATAGAAGCAGTGATCCTGCCTGTGCGTTGTAGCTTCCAAGCTTCGTTGCTATTTTGCCCCTGTGTTGCTCTCTCTATTGCCTCTACCTCACGGCTTGTGAAATTTTTTAAAGCTTTAACAAGTTCTTGTTCATCCCCCAAAGTTTTCGCAATATCTAAAACTGGATCTGGCACTGGTACTGAGGCTTCAATTTCAATATGAAACTCTACATTTACATCATCAGATGGCAAAAAATTTCTTTCAGATGGGATTTCTACATATTGAAAACCACAGGCATTGGGATCATTGGCATACAGGGTATGCGCCAGACTGTGAATGTTGGGTTCATCATTGGACTTTGTTTTCTGTGGTTGAAACAGCTGTTTTGCTGGAGGATTTATTGCTGATTTTTCACCTTTCTTTTTATAATGTGGCTTTCTGATTGTCATATCACTTACTGTTTTGGGCTCAATTTTTGTCTTGTTTTTGCCATACTTGTTCCAAGAACATGGCATTGATGTACATGAAGAATCCTGTACCCATCCATTTGTCCATGCATGTTCAACTTTAAATAATATGGCAGCAATGTGATTGCAAGTTGATCCAAGTCTGCAAAGAAAAAATAACATCATAAGCAAAGTCAGCAAAGAAAAGCAGAAGGAGGGCGATTTTCATGAAAGTTAAAGTTTTAGGAGGGCGCTCACGGCTCCCCTTGAGCAATGAAGGGGACGTGGGAAATGATGAACATATTTTCTCAGCATCATGGCTGTTGAAATGACACTAAATGGGGACAAAATCTATTATATGACTGAGCCGTTAGTTAAAATATAGCCTACAGAAAAAGGATTCTCACCCTGCAAAACAGGTGCAATATGCAGACTTTACTGTTCCAGATTTTTTCTCAATTGCAACCCAAATCTTGTGAGGAATGTTATTGATTCCCTGGGATGGCGTGGATTCTGACTTCAGGAAGCAATAGTTGCTGTTGGGGCTGATTTCGTTGTAGTAAATCTCCTTTAACCACCCAGAGTCGAAATAGCTATATGCCTTTCCTTCTTTGTAGTCGCTCAATAATCGTTTTCCCAGGCCAATTGATTGATCAGCAGTGAGCAGGAACTCGGCGATCTGGATTTGGAAAACAGGGGGCCATTTGCACATACCAGCTTTCTCGTCTAGCCATGGTGTCCCTAGTAAAGAGTTTTCGCTGGACAAGGCCAATGGATCAGGAAGTCGGCAATCATTAACAACGAGCAACGCTTCGTACGATTCTCTCTTTCTTTTCCTATCTTCGTCTGCAGTTATTTTCACTGGGACATTCATTTGATCCGCTCCGTAGGCCAAAGCCGTCAGTTCTTCTTTGGTTCCAGAAATCTTCAACCCACGATCGCGAAGATAGCCTTTAAGTTCCGGCACTTTCCAACGTTTAAAATCTTGGAGAGTTCTTGTTGTTTTTTCTGCCATTTAATTGCTTCAAAATACGGTAAAATACAGCCAAATACAAGAAAATATGTCAGTGAACGCTGTAAACGCAAAGAATAGGCCGACGCGAAGTGCAAATTTATCCCGAATCGGTCCCAGATCCCCAGAAGATTGCACTTTTGCGCATGCGCTTCCGAAACTCCGAATTGGCTTATACATACCCTACAATACATACCCTACAATACATACCCTACAATACATACCCTACAATACATCCCCTACAATACATACCCTGCAATACATACCCTACTATACATACCCTACTATACATACCCTACTATACATACCCTACTATACATACCCTACCATACATACCCTACTATACATACCCTACTATGCATACCCTACTATAAATACGCTACTATAAATACGCTACTATACATACCTTACTATACATACTATGATGTAATATTTCTAAAGAAAGTAAAGGTGGGAGGTCAAACCTTCCCCCATAGCAAGCGACAGCCCCGCGCCCATGCTGCTCCCTGAAAGCCGTTTCTGAAAGTTGATAATTTCAGTGTGAAGTTTGAAGTTTGAAAAAAATAGTTACTTTCAAAAACCTAACCCATCCTGGAAATTTTAAACTCAATCTGTAATAAAAAATATATCAAACTGTAGCTAAAGAAACAGCGAACCCTGGCTGTTGGTCTCATCGTCACAACGTCTGCTCTTCCATTTATCTCTGCGATAACTACATCCTTGCCAAATCTTTCAATTAATCTTTTTTTCATGTGCAAAGTGCTATATGGCTCACTTTCTGAATTTGCTAAAAATTCTTCCATCTTCTCTGCCAAACATTGGATAGTCAATTGCTCCTTGTCATTTTCCTCGAAATACTGAATAACTCTTTCAAAAGCCTGGATCGTTTCCTCCTCCAACGGTCTTCTTCGTCTTACTTTCTTAGCGGGAATTGTCCCTTGTCTGGCAGCAAAATATGATGGTATATCCTTACCTGTGCAGATAAAAGGAAAAAAGACCATCAGCGGTTTTGCAATAATTTTGAAAATAGTTTTCAAATTTCTCTCAATAAGTTGAAGGGCTACTGATTTATCGTCTTACCTGTGCGAAAATTCACACTGCACTGCTCATGGTACACGGCATCTGCTGCATGTAGATCAATGGCTGTCTTTACTCTATTATTGACTTTGACGGCCCAGACATCATTTCTGTCCTGGCAAATTTGCTCCACTGTCTTCTGAAAGTCGAATGTTCTAACTGGGGTTAATTCAAAATTCTTCCTTTTTCTGTCGCTTCTGTCACCTTCGCCACAAAAAAAACAGTGTATCTTGAAATCAAACTGAGTTGCTTCTGAGCGAAGAACGCCTTTTTCGGTAGGGTGCGATTGCTGTTTTCTTGAAGCATCTATGTTTCTTTGATTAGTATACTCCTTGTGACATGCAGTATGAACAGATTCTCTGGCGACTGCGGTTATTGAATCACATCGTTGGAGGCTAGCAGAGTTGATACTTGCCACTCCTTTTTCATATAAAACTGCACTTTCAGATGATTGTGATATTATCTTTTTGCAAATAATACATTCCATTTTACTCTCTGCATAATTTCACAACAACTGCCATGCTGCTCTCTTCGCATTTAAAGCAGATTGTGCTGTTTACGACTGAATTCCACAGAGGAACTATTTCGATCATCGCATCGTTTTATTTCAAAACCAACACCGGGAGAAGTTCTTTTTTTAACAGTTTGCCCAACAATAGAGTGTTTAGTCTGGATTGATGAGAGAAGTTTTATATATTGTTATGTGAAAGATTCCATTGAGAATTGCTAGGGCTTCTATTACTATTGTGCACATTCAAAAATTCTGCAAAATGTATCAAATATTGTTTGACTCACATTCTTTTTAAATAGCTGAAGGTCTATTACACATTACACCGAATCAGTTTGGGAATCAGTTGGGAGTTTCGAAATGAAATCAGTTGGGAATTTTTAAATCGCACACTTGTGACGTCATCAATCGGGCTTCCGACTTTTGACTCGATTTTAGGGCTCTTCCACAAGTGCGATTTTTGGGGACTTTTTTCTGCTGTAGGAAGGCCTTTGACCAGCACATTATCGTATCTGGAGCTTGCGTTGCAATTAGTTTAGGGTTATGGCATATTTATTACTTATACTTATACTATACATACTTATAGTCCAGCATATACATATCTCTACTGGACTATAAGCGGAGGAAAAAAACTAACAAGGATTCCCTCAGTAACATCGAGTGAAGTGGGAATAGCTCAAGCTTGAAATCTCTGTTGCTTGCAATGGCGAATTGTAGTCTCGAGAAGCGTTTTTCCGGTGGACCTGTCCTGTCCAAGTTGCTTGGAAGAGCACATCAGAGAGGGTGACCATCCCGTTCTCCGTGGGAAAGGCTGCCAAACAATATGCTTGCCTTGACTCTGGTTGCTTCGGAATGCAGCCCAAAATTGGTGGTAAACTCCACCTAAAGCTAAATATTGGCACGAGACACAAACTTTGAAAAGAGAGTTAAAAAGGGTGTGAAACCGTTAGAGGGGAAACGGATGCATTTATCAATGCTCCGGTGAGATTCAGGCAGCCACTGAGTCAGACGTGCGGATCCACATGGACCGTCGCTGCTCGGCCTGGCCTCAACGTCAACGGCTGCTCAGTTTTGAGTGACATGGGGAAGGTAGGTGAGTGTCTCTGCACCTGCTGATATAGGCCAAAAGACGATTCCTGCTCGGACGGGGCAGAGGAGAGGGGTGCATGCTCTGCTTCGGTGGGGCTGGCGCCCTTTCCTTGATGTCATGTCAAGCATGGCGGACTGCTTGCAGTGCATCGGAACTGCTTCGAGTCATGTACTCACACGATGCCCCTCGGTTGTTGGTCCAGAAATTGATCCAAACGCAGGCAAACAGCGGGAGTAACTATGACACTCTTAAGGTAGCCAATTGCCTTGTCATCTAATTACTGACGCACATGGATAGATTAACAAGAATCCCACTGTCCCTATGTACTGTCTAGCGAAACCACATCCAAGGGAACGGGCTGGGCAAAATCAGCTGGGTAAGAGGAGCCTGTTGAGCTTGACTCTAGTCTGATTCTGTGAAGAGACATGAGAGGTGTAGGATAAGTGTGGAGCAGCAAAGCAACAGTGATATACCACTACTCTTATCGTTTTTTTACTTATTTGGTTGAACGGAAGCGGGCTTCACGGTCAACTTTCTGGCATTAAGGCCTTGTTGGCAGGTCAATCTGTGCTGAAGACACTATCAGGGGGGGAGTTTGTTTGGGGCGGCACATCTGTTAAGTGATAACGCAGGTGTCCTAAGGTGAGCTCAATGAGAACGGGAATCTCATGTAAAAGCTCACTTGATTTTGCTCAAGGGTAAAAGCTCACTTGATTTTGATTTTCAGTATGAATACAAACTCTGAAAGCATGGCCTATCGATCCTTTAGTCTTTACGAGTTTTAAGCTAGAAGTGTCAGCATCTTAAGAGGGAGGGTGGGTTAAAGCTTTTCACAAATGTTGCAAATGTTTCCTAAAAAAACATGTCATGCTGTTGATGTTTTGAATTGAATTCAAACGAACACAGTCTCTATTGCATGAAGGAATTAATAAATACAGGATGTAAGAAGGAATGCGTAGAATAAAAATGTTCGAAATTATGAAGTGGAATGTACCATCTAAACAAAGTTGAAATGTTGCTGTTGTAATCTAGTCAAGAGCAGTAAATTCTCCAAACGTCGCCATCTGGATAAAGCAACATTGCATGTACCCGGTGGGGTTTTTGATATGTCTATCCAAATAATGATATTTGCCAAAGTCTGTCCTTGTATTTTAGCGATTGCACAAGAGTATGCTGGGGTAAAGGGATAATAAATTGTGCCATCAATGGGATTAGTCAAGGGATAGATGTGAAGAACGTGTCCCTCAGGATGTGTTACTATAATTGTTGCTCCTTGATAGGAATGAATGGCACAGATCTGTAAATTCACAATATTTCTATCTCGATTTTCGAGTAACATCACAGCTAGTCCGTGGAAAATTTTTGGTAACATCACGGTCTTTTGTACAGGGAAGGGTTTTAATGGGTGGTCGGGATGTTTGGTTTGGAATGATTGTCTCGCTAATGAATTTAGAGGCTTTGTTTGAGATAGTTAAAAAAAGATGAGTTGAAAATTTCGTGTATGTAAAGTATGATATGTGTGGTAACTTCTGTGTCACACAGAACAAGGCCATGTTGGAATTGTGTAAGTGAAGGGTTGGTTGGCTTCAGATATCGGATGTTATTTAAGAAGTCTAAGAGGAAGTTATCAGTGATTCGTATATATCGTATATATTCGTATATATCCGTACAAGTAAATATGAGAGATTATTTACAAAAGAGATACAAACAGTCTTTAATAGACGGTGAGAAGACTGGTCGATTTAGTGGGATAAAACAGAATGGATACTAAAGACTTATTATTTTTAACGCATGAGGATAAAATTAGGAACATTGAACGGCAAATGAAAAAATTAGATTGGAAACAACAAGTTGAACTCAGCGGGTTCGCAGCTAGTGAGAATACGTATGAAGAGATAGCTGGAAAAGAAACCGGATCCAATGAGAAAGAAACAAAGCATGAGGAGAAAAGAGATGAGGAGATATTAGAGGAAGTATTGAATCAGCAGAACAAATTGGCGAAGAGGGTTGAGGAAATTGAAAGAGAAAGAGTGAGAAATAGGGAAGTTCAGCATGATTTCAAAATGGTATACGAGTTAAGTGGTCAGCAGTCGGAAATAGATTCGCGCATGGAGAGACATGAAGAAAGACTGAAGAAATTAGAAAGTAGTGTATCAGAGAACATTTAATTTGGAGAATCGATAACTTTGAAGAGAAGAAAAAACATGCAATGAGATGTGGTATATCGTTGTTTAGTCCTAAGTTTTTAACAGATAAAGACGGTTATAAATTAGGACTGAGGTTGTATGTTAACGAGGATGGTTTGGGAAAGAATAAGTACATCAGTTTATTTATTGTTGTATATAAAGGAGAATATGATGATATCGTAGAATGGCCTATGATTAAATCTGTCAAGTTTAGGATAATAAATCAACATGATAGATCGAAAGATGTAAGAGATTCATTCAGAACAAGTTGTGGGAGTGCATTGTTTGATAAACCCATAGGAGATAGAAATGTTCCTTCAGGCTTACCTTTAATGTTTTCATTGACTCGCTTGAAACAGCAACCAGAGTTGTTTGCGGGAGACCGAATGTACGTAGAGTGTATAATAGAATAGGACAATGTGTTCGAAATAAGTAAAATTCAATATATTATTAAATGTATAAAATGTAGTATAGAATTAAATTAAAAGTATAAAATGTATTATGTAATAAAGTAAATTAAAAATGTAGATTGTCAAGCATATCCGAATAAATTGAGAGGTCACTAATTGTTGTTTGTCCTCATCCGAATTGCCTTGAGCGTTAATCCATGGGATTGTTGCCTTCTGCTTGGGAAATCTTTGAGCAGTGCTGATAAATTTTCTATCGGCTGGTGTTGGAACGTTCAGTTTCGCTTCTCCATCAGTCGTTATCTTTGTTCGTAAATCATCGAATATCTTTCGAAATTCTTGTTTGATTTGTTGGTCTTTCCACATTTCATCGATTTCAAATGTTTGTGATAAGTCCGCTGCTGAACCTCCTTGCTCTGCCGCTTGAAACATGCAGAGCAAATAGTCTGGCTTGGGAACAGCCCTTCTTTTGTGATATACGTAGCAGCGCATGATGTTTAAAATGAAATGTTCACTCCTCGATAGCGAAATTAGAAGTGAGCAAAATGTTGAAGTTAGAAAATGTATTTATGCACTTTCTAACTTCAACATTTGAAAATTCAGATCAAATGATGAGCTTCACTTCAACACGTGAAAATTCGGATCGAATAATGAGCGCGTGATTTCAGACCGTACGATGAGTGCGTGATGTTACAAATAAGGACATGACCTGGTCAAAATATCAATAATCTGGAAGGCGGACAAGGGACAGGTATACACTTTCTAGCTTCAACATTTGAAAATTCAGATCGAATGATGAGCTTCACTTCAACACGTGAAAATTCAGATCGAAATATGAGCGGGTGATGTACAAATAAGGACACGATGACCTGGCCAAAATGTCAATAATCTGGAAGGAGGACAAAGGACAGGTGAATTTTGACATCGTGCCATGTCAGAAAAAGAAGAAGGAGATGTGATTTTTGAAATCGTACCATGTCAGACAAAGGAGATGTGAACTTTAAAATCATACCATGTCGGACAAAGGAGATGTGAACTTTGAAATCATACTATGCCAGACAAAGGAGATGTGAACTTTGAAATCATACCATGTTGGACAAAGGAGACAACAATTGTAAAAACCGCATAAATAAGCAAGTATGAGCGTGAACCGATCAGATAAACTTCACAAGCGAAGGAAAGAAGACGTATGATGCCGTTGATGAAGAAATTTGGTGAAGACAGCCGAAGCTTTCAAGACGAAGGCATGGTAAACTTCGCAGAATATTCAACAGATGAACGAAAGACTATCTGGATAGTGGCACAGTATCAATTAACAAATGTGATTGCAGAAATTATCCAAGGTGAACTATCATTTCCAGTTAAAATTAAGAAATCAGATTCAGAGCTTAGAGTTAAAATGGGATTTACCGTTCTCATAGATCAATTTGTTAATTTAACATATGCGTTAAAAGTAAGAGATATAATGAACATTCTAAGCTTTTATAATAAGGAAAAGCGGGATGAGGAACAACTTATGAGATTTTATCGTAACGAATTATTAGTGTGTATGAAAAAGAAGGGATTTACAGAAATGCAAATGTGTCTTATTAGAATTATGTATCCGAATGGTAGTCAGGTAGAAAAAATGAAGCATTTTTATGTAAATACGGACTTTGATGTTATCAGCCATAAAGTAGATGACGGTAAAGTAGAGCAAGCTGTAGTAGGAAAAATTAAGAAGAAGAAAGAGATAAAATCGGTAGATAATGATCGTGTAAGTAAACGAGTAAAAATAGAAAAACCACGTGAAACAAAGGAAGTAAAGGCGATTAATGAAAAACCAAAGGATCCACGAAGGAGACCAGCCGAACATGCAAAGTGTAAATTAAAAACATTGAGTAATATTACGAAGATAAAACCTGTTTCGAGAAGTGTACCGAGAGTTCCCACGAAATCAATGAGGAACTTTGAAACAGAAGTCAACCCGAGCTCGTTTGTAGTGGATGAAGTTGAGGTGTCAGATGATGCGAATGAAGCCGACAATGCTATATCGAATATATTCGATGACATATTGCTGATGAATAAGCCGATATCCCCAACAGGGGTCTTCGAAGAGTTTAGTATAAGAGATATCGTTTTTCCGAATGACCCGCCAGTTCCTCCACCCTCAATGCCTGAGGTAAACGAAAGCGGAAAGAATCAGACTGCGAATCAAAAGTTGAGAACAAGTGGAAAAGGAGCGAATTTTCTGAAACTAATGCAGCAAGACAGAGCTCTGCGACTATCATCATCATCAGACTCATCCTCGGATTTGTCGGATTGTGAGTGAAAACAAAATGAGTCTATAAAGTAATGCTGGTAGATTTAAAAATAATTTGAGAAAAAAATGTATTTAAGTATATGATATGAAATGGTTAGTGAAAAAAGTATCAAATGTTGTGTTATTGTGTTGAACTCTATGGAATTGCTTGACGGAGAAGGGGAAATGTTGAAAAGTATATGCAGAACAGAAGATGAAAGTACAGATTTGAAAAGCACGTTCATTTTTTTAAAAACCTGTTTGGAGTATAAAAATGGATAGATGCAGATATGATAAAAGAATTGCATGTGTATGTGATGGGAAATGAAACGAGTTCGGAGGTGTCACGAAATGAACGATGTGCTGTGTTTGAAGGAGAAGAGATAGTGTACTGTCATCCAGATCAAATTGAGTTAGAATTGCAAAGTCTCGTAGGACAACAGAAAATGATACGACCGCCTGAGTTTATAATGAAATTTTTGTGGATTCCCCTTTCGCAGACGGCAATGGACGAGTAGCGAAATTAATATATTTTTTCCTGTCAGAAGAAGTGAAAATTTGGCATGATCAAAAAGAGTTTATTAGTGTATGTAGAGAGTATCAAAAAATGTGGGTGGGAGGGAAAATAAGTAAGTGATTGATAGTGAAAATGAATAATATGTCAATCACGTACAGTATAAAGAAGCTAGAGTATCAAAAGAAAAATAATAGAATCAGATCACCATGCCTGCAAACGAGTGTTGTTTGAAAGGAGAGAAACTCACTGCAGAATTATTGTATGCTGTCGTCTATTACGCTAGATATGAAATATCTGGGCGTGATCTGATAAGGTCGTTGGACAATCTGCGTTATATGTTTGAAAGAGGGAGACCGAAAATCTTCGGGAGAATTTCAGTGTATGATCAATCAGGTAAAGATGTAAATTTATATGCGCCTAAAGCGTGGAAAGTTGATGATCCGAGGAAAGACGGTGTTGGGAGCGTGACATTAATGAGGCCTAACACACCAGACGAATGATTTGCGACTGCGGAAAGTGGAACGTATTTTCTGAAAGGTGATCAAATAATGCCTGCTGGAGTTATACAAGGCATGTTGTTAAATACTACGTTTGTGAAAGGAAATGTGCTCTTTGTAGCCCTGTGCACGAAAGCATGAAAGGACGCTAACGTTGATTTGTAGCTAAAGGCTAGAACCGATCAAGAAACAGAACGATAAATCATTGATAGGTTATGTGTATAAATATAATGTGTAAGATGTTAATATAATTTAGTTGGTATATATATATGAAATATAAAGAGAAGACAAAATGAATGGTGTACCTATTTATGCGTTTCTGCGTTATGATAGCGCAAAAATAAATAAACAGAAACTATCAAGGATGGTAGAGGTATTTCGATGTATGCTCGGGAGTTTTCCATCGTCTGCAAAGGATGCATTTGCATTATATGACGGTGTTCGTTGGGTTGAGAGCAAATGTCCAGAATTATGGCAGCAGAATAATGGAATGGACAGGTTAAGCCGGATAGAAATAAAGAGACCACCAACAAGAGAAGAGGAAAAAGTTGGGTTGGAAAATAGCATGTGGTTGATAAGGGGTGCACAGAAAGTAGTGTATCAGAGAACATTTAATTTGGAGAATCGATAACTTTGAAGAGAAGAAAAAACATGCAATGAGATGTGGTATATCGTTGTTTAGTCCTAAGTTTTTAACAGATAAAGACGGTTATAAATTAGGACTGAGGTTGTATGTTAACGGGGATGGTTTGGGAAAGAATAAGTACATCAGTTTATTTATTGTTGTATATAAAGGAGAATATGATGATATCGTAGAATGGCTTATGATTAAATCTGTCAAGTTTAGGATAATAAATCAACATGATAGATCAAAAGATGTAAGAGATTCATTCAGAACAAGTTGTGGGAGTGCATCGTTTGATAAACCCATAGGAGATAGAAATGTTCCTTCAGGCTTACCTTTAATGTTTTCATTGACTCGCTTGAAACAGCAACCGATCAAGAAACAGAACGATAAATCATTGATAGGTTATGTGTATAAATATAATGTGTAAGATGTTAATATAATTTAGTTGGTATATATATATGAAATATAAAGAGAAGACAAAATGAATGGTGTACCTATTTATGCGTTTCTGCGTTATGATAGCGCGAAAATAAATAATCAGAAACTATCAAGGATGGTAGAGGTATTTCGATGTATGCTCGGGAGTTTTCCATCGTCTGCAAAGGATGCATTTGCATTATATGACGGTGTTCGTTGGGTTGAGAGCAAATGTCCAGAATTATGGCAGCAGAATAATGGAATGGACAGGTTAAGCCGGATAGAAATAAAGAGACCACCAACAAGAGAAGAGGAGAAAGTTGGGTTGGAAAATAGCATGTGGTTGATAAGGGGTGCACAGAAAGTAGTGTATCAGAGAACATTTAATTTGGATTGGGTTGGAAAACATTTAATTTGGATTGGGTTGGAAAATAGCATGTGGTTGATAAGGGGTGCACAGATGCACCTTGATAACAAGGGTGAGTTATGTATAGCACTGGTAGTGGATCCAGAGTATGCACGTGATAGCGTGTATGTAAACATATGGTGCAGACGTGCGGATATATGAGTACATCAATGTATGAGGGTTGGAGAAAGGTATAAAAGGAAATGTCATACAAGAGAGAAGTAGTGTAGTAGAAGAGACGAAGAAAGAACGATGGATGATTGCCCAGCAAATCCGTTAGGGTGTTCACCTGTTCAAGAAGCGATCGAAATAAATGAACCTGTGTTTTGGCGAGAAGTAGAAGGAAGTTATGATGGTGAATGGTATCTATGGTACAAACAAGTGATGTCCATAGTACATCATGTCGGTAAATATGATATTACAGCACTGTATGATGCAATCGCGTGGAAAGAAACATCAACATCGTTGGACGATATAGTAGAAAGAAGTGGCAGAGATGTTGTAATGATCATCTACATGATCATAAGAGAATGGAATCGAGTCCACAATGAAAGATTGGAATATGAGGACAACCCACAGCAAGATTACAGGAGTCTTCCCAACCACTTCAATTTACTGACCCGAAGCCTGGAGGAACCTTCACAGAAGCCTCCATCGCATATCAGAAGTCAAGATGATCTTTGCCCAACACCTCAAATTTTAGATTGCTAACACACACCGAAAGTATGAGTGACGGTGCAGAGCAGACAGGCCATGCAACCCTGTCCCTGCTCCCAACAAATCATGAAAGTGTCTCACATGTTTCTAAACAATCAGAGTCGAGTACGTTTGCAGTGGATATATCTGACCTTGGGACCTCCCCTACCAGATCTCTTAAAGGCTCCTAAAGTGATGTGTCTGCGGAGGCTCTTGTTGTACCTGGAGCTGGGGAGCCAACATCACAACGGCCTTGGCCTCATCATAGTAACACCCCAGTGGGGCTGACGAGCTCTGCAAACGATCGGCCACTTGTGACCCCATTGTTGTCGCCAGTACGAACAGTCTGGAAAGTCCGATCACCAGAAGGGAGAACATTGGGGAGGTGGCATGAGAGCCAGAGCAGAACGAGGAGGGTGTGGACAGACGAGGAAGTCTCCTTCCTGAAAGACAAGCTAAGCCAGGCGGACCCGGAGAACGATCGATTATACCTCCAGAAACTCTTGAGGCTTATCGGTTAAAATTTCCTCAAAGCAGGACGACAAATGTGGCATTCCGTGCACAGTAAGTAAGATCCGACAGGGCCTCTCATCTGCTGATTGGGTCCGGCGCACCCAAAGACAGTTGTCCTATGACAATGATACGGCAGCCCAAATTGTCACGAGGACAGAAGAGGAGATGTCGCCCAGCAGGCTAGAGTTGAGACCAAGTCCAATGTCCGAAACTGCTGTGGATGGTTATTCCGAAACAGCGGAGCTTGTTGATTATGGGCCTGGGGAAGCCCCTCCGAATGAAGTAGACAAACATGTCCGTGAGCTATTCATAGCATTGCGAGTTGGGCCAATCGGTGGCAAATAGAAACGTGGCTCCAAAGAAAAGACTCACTGAAAAGCAGTTGCAAGTAGGACAGCAGTTATTTGTGTGGGGTTGGGACCTACTTTGTGACGAGTCTATGGCACTTTAGTTGCCTCGTGGTTGTGATTGAGCACCTTTCTCTACCACATTTCCTGATGTAGGGAAGACTGAGGACAACTCGACCGAACCCAACATGGTGGAAGGGCCGCCTAAACCTAACACACCGGCCAGAACCTGTGACCGGTTAAAACTTTGGAGACCACCTACCGTACTAAGAGTGGAGAGCTCAGGATGCAGCTTAACTGGCTAATTCTAGAATTACAACGCATAATGGTCGGCAGTCCGGCCACGACTCACCAGCGAAAAGTACACTCACAGCCAGGGGCGGCTGGAAAGGAAAATGGAGTGGTACTAGTTGAAAGGAAACTTTTCGGACCACGGCCTTTAGATCACCTCCACCCCTCAAGAAGTCCCGCAAGTGACTAGACTTTGACATAATTTTTTTATGTATCTTGTTACATTTTTGCTTATCCGGCTGTTATTACTATGCTACGAATTTCTTCTCCACTCCTCTCATCCTGACGTGCAGTCGGTGCTCCAAGGGATTACTTTCGGCTTTGATATTGGCCTTAGCAAGGGAGCGCCTCTCTCCGCAGAACGCAACTGCTTATCTGCCATCCAGCAATCACCTATTATCGATGATTATTAACGGGACGAACTCACCGCCGGGACAATGGCTGGGCCATTTTTATCGCCCCCTGGCCCTCTTTGATCACTAATCGTTTTGGCGTTATCCCCAAGTCGACCCGGGAAGTATGATGAAGTCGGCGACTGATCACTGATCTGTCACACCCCAATAGTCACAGCGTGAACAACCTTATTCCCAACCACAATGCAACCGTTTCCTATGCAGGCATCCCAGAGGCTATTGCGACAATTATGCAGCTCGGCAAGGGGGCAATGTTAGCAAAATTTGACATCCAACGGGCTTACCGCTTATTACCCGTTCGGCCCGACGACCGCCGATTCTCGGGCATGTTTTGGAACGGGTTTTATTTTGTTGATCTCACCCTACCTTTCGGCCTCCGGTCTGCCCCACGCATTTTCACTAGATTTGCCGATGTGCTGCAGTCAATCTTTGAGCAGGGTGGCCAACCTGCCACTATACTGCACTACCTTGATGATTTCATCATCTTTGGCAAGGGAGACTCGCCTGACTGTGCCCACATGCTTCACCACTGCGCTACGACTTGCGAAAAATTAGGCGTTCCACTAGCAAAGGGGAAAACCGAGGGCCCATCGACTGAGATAACTTTCCTGGGTTTCATTCTCAATACCGAATCTCTTGAACTACGTTTGCCGGACGAGAAAATACAAAAAATACAAAAACAACTTTTGCTTTGGTCCACGAAGTTTACAGGCACAAAGCGCGAACTTCTCTCGTTAATCGGTACTCTGCAGCATTGTTGCGAGGCTATTGTTCTGGCTCGACCTTTCTTGAGACGGCTTATTGACCGCGCGCACAAGACCGCGCGCACATTACATCATCATGTGCAGCTGTCAGCGTGGGAGCGTCATGATATCACTTGGCGGGTCACCCTGTTGTCACAGTGAAATGGGCGTAGCTTATTTTATTATCGTAATTGGACTCAAGTGCCGGCTGTCAAGGTGACTTCAGATGCTGCCGGGAGTAAAGGGTTTGTCGCTATTTATAACAAACAATGGTTTGCTGTCCCCTGCCCTGACAACCTTTTGTCTCTCAACATTGCAATCAAAGAATTTATCCGCATCGTTCTAGCTGCAAAGGTTTGGGGGAGATCCTGGCAGCGCCTTTGGGTGGCTTTTCGCTGTGATAATATGGCTGTTGTGCAATGCCCACAAAACGGAGCAGCAAAAGATCGCCATCTGGCCTTCCTCTTACGAGAATTAACAATCTTAGCCATAACACTTGATTTTACGTTCACGGCCCGTTCATCTCCCGGGTAGACAAAACACATCGGCTGATGCTCTACCTCAATTCGATTTGCAGACATTTGCTCATCACTCGCCGGATGCAGACCCACTTCCTCGGGAGATTCCCTCAGAGTTTCTGATGCATTTAATTTTTCCTCCTTGGACCAAGGCTGGCAGCATCTGCTGACGAACTCCCTGGCCAGCTCCACGCAGAAAACATATAGCTCCGCCCAAAAACAGTTTATTAATTTTTGTACCCATTATGGCTTTGTCGACGGACATGGATCTCCTTTCCCTATTTCCGAATTAACATTGTTGCGTTTCATCGCGAGCTTACGCGAAACACATAAGGCATCTTCAATTAAGGTCTATCTGGCAGCTGTCCGTTCACTTCAATTGCGTCATGGCTATCCTGACCCCCAGGAGGGTAGTTTGCGAATCCCTATGGTTACCCGAGGCTTACGCAGAATTCAAGTCGCACCATCTAAACAAAAAATGCCTATCACTCCATTTGTTCTGACGCTTATCAGATCCCAGCTGGATCTTTCGGTCTTCGACGATATCATGTTTTGGGCTGCTTGTCTGACAGCATTCTTTGGTTTTCTTCGGGCCTCGGAATTCACCGTACCTCCGGAGGGTTTCCTTGCTGCTCGACATTTAACGGTTGCTGATATTACTACCAATGATAGTTTGCATCCGGATCGTATCTTTCTTAAATTAAAGTTCTCTAAAACGGATCAGTTCGGTAAAGGTTGCTCAGTGGTCTTAACAAAATCTGGTAACACCTTGTGCCCGGTTCTCGAATTGTTTCACTACCTGCATGTTCGCGGAAGTGCCAACGGTCCGTTATTCCGTTGGGAGAACTATTCCCCCCTGACAAAAGGAACCTTAAACAGACGATTACAACACGTCTTGCGGCTGTGTGGCTGGCCTAGAACGTTCACATTGCACAGTTTTCGCGTCGGGGCTGCAACCACGGCGGCTTCCTTGGGTTTCCCGGACTATCTGATCAATGCCTTAGGGCGATGGTCCAGCGACGGTTATCGAGTATATATCAAGCTTTCTCAAAGTCAATTATTATCGGCCTCACAAACACTTTCACACTCTGTACATTAGTGGACGTCTTGCCTGTTGGGGCTAACGTTCGATGGCGCCGTATCTTGTATACTATTTGATTTCTCCTATGATATATATTTAGCATTTATCTATTGGTGTAGCGATATTTGTTGATTAATTTACACTGTTTTTTCCTTCATTGTCTCCAATGCTCTCTGCGCCCATGAACACGCCTCTTTCGAGGCACAATAGGTTATTTGGTTACCTTGCCTATCAACAAGTATGCAGAGGGTAGTCAGGGGGGATAACTTTGTGATATCTGACACTGAAGCAGACAGGAATTTCCTTCTATATTGATATTTGAATCTTGATTCAGGCTATGAAAGGAGTTACTGAGCGACATTGAGTGTCTCGAACATAGTCACAAGCAATTGTCATCAGCCCGACTTGGCAAAGGTATAAATAGTCCTCCGCGACGACGCACCAAATACCTGTATGAATAGTCCTCCGCGAGGACAAAAACTTGGCAATGGTATAAATAGTCCTCTGCGAGGACGCACCAAATACCTGTATGAATAGTCCCCCGCGAGGACACAAACGTGGCAAGGGTATAAATAGTCCTGCGCAAGGACGCACCAAATACCTATATGAAATGTCCTCCGCGAGGACACAAACTTGGCAAGGGTATAAATTGTCCTCCGCGAGGACACAATGAAATGGAAAAATAGTCCTCCGCGAGGACACAATGGAATGTATAAACAGTCCTCCGCGAGGACACAACAAAACAGACACCACAATTATTGCCAAGCCTTTAGGTAGTGAGGCATTTTGCCGGCTACTTTTACGGCATATATTTTCCTTAGAAGGTTACCGCCGATCGGTTGCGGTGGATTGATTGGTGGGTGGGTGCCTTCATTATGAATTTTTGATTTTTTACATTTATTACTTATGGTTACGTTCCTGACCTGCCATTTTCTAGGTTTATTGTTTGGAGGGTTGAGAGGACTTGCTAGCTCTGAAGCCAAATATAAGTGAATTAGAAAAATCTTTGGTTGACAAAACAAAACTATTACGTTCAGTGGGGTCACACTCTGTGTTCTGTGGCCGGACAATTTGCACAGCAAATCGGGATCACCGACCGTAAAAGCGTATCCCTACTCAAGCAATCCGGGCCAGTAGGCTAACCGCCCAATTTCTTGAGATAACATTAAATGCGGGTTAAATCTCAATTTAAGCAGAATTAATGTCGAAAGATGTCATTAATCATTGACTTTGCTCGAGCATAGCGTTGACGGGTTAATAAAATCGGATCCCTTGATCATGTGGAGACACACCCATGGGTCGGATATTACCAATATTGTTATCTCCAGGCATTTCTCATTCCCAAGCCTCCAGGGGTATTTAGCTGCACCGACCACGAGTCCATCATCCATTGTTTCATGATCGTGACTCGGATAATGTTCGTTTCAATTCCTCCCACCCTCCCTGTCCTCTTTTATTGTTTATTGATTTACATTATGATTTCAGTCATCTTTTTGCAGTTTGACCATTCGGTTAGTACTGCCTGGTGTACCCGCCGGACAATTTGCATGGCAAATCGGGATCACCGACCGTAAAAGCGTATCCCTACTCAAGCAATCCGGGCCGGTAGGCTCACCGCCCAATATCTTGAGATAACATTAAATAGTTGTATGCTGTTAGACAATGCTTTTTGCAATTTGAATCAGTTAGAGAATCCATTTTATCTTTTAACGATAAGGGAGATATTTTAATGGCAAATAAACAATTGCAAATGCGGTAGCCAAATCTTTTTTGCTCCTTCGGTTTGAGATCAATTTGGAAGGGACGGAGAGCTTCAATGTCATCGTGATCCAAACATGAGAACTCCTCTGGAAAATTTTGGGGCTTTTGAACTTCATATCTGTCAGGTTCATATGGGCAAGGAAACGTCTTGGTTGTCTTGAAGTGGTGGCTATAGTTTGCCAAAAGTCTCTGTGTTGATATGGAATAACATTGCTCACACTTTTTCCCTCATAAGTATTTGATCCAAAAAGTCAGATTGTTAATAACTTTATTATCAAAGGTACTCTCTTCAGCAACAATGGAGCCTGAAGTTTTACATCTTTTCAATAATCTGTCAGGAGGTTGTAAATATATGGCATGACGAGTTTTCCAAAAATATGTTGCATCTGTTGTATTCCACTGTTTTGCCTTGATGTGCAAAAGTTGTTTCTTGGAGGCATTTTTTAAATTAATAACAGTCAGCTATGTCTATGAAGGTTGAATTTGATATATTTTGTGAAGTGAAAATTTGTAAAGGGATTGTTTGTAGTTAAAGTAGGGAGTATATAAATATATATGTAATAAAGAGAAAGCAATTTAATGTTTAGCGTGAAAGACAGTGGAAGATGGTATTTTGTTACAAATGTGGCAAATAGAAAGAAAAATTAGACAACAATATGTGATGATGTAACTGAAATGGATTTCCGGAGTGGTTAATGCTGAAATATTAATCTTATAGAGGAATATGGAAGAAGATATATATAGAAGGTCGTGGAATTTTGTTCTAACCAGCCTTGCACATGTTGATGGAACTGTGGAGAGGAATAAGGAATCAGTTTGGTTAAGAGTGACAGTAAGTGAATGTGTAGTTAATCTTTATAGTATATGAATTTGGAGTATAATGTTTTTATTCATTTCAAGTATAGGTCGTATGAAATAGAAAAATTAATTTATAAAAAAAGACTGGCCTATATAGATATATAGAAATATGTATGAGGGACACAGGTGTGATAATATAACTGAACAATATATGCATTAGAAAAAGTAGGACAAATTTCAGAATACTGGAAGAAAAAGTAAAATTGCCTAGTCAGCAAGCTGAAGTTAGCCTTCGGTTTTTACTGAAAACACTTTGTTTGTATTGAGAAATGTTGTAAGTGGGATCACAGTTCTTGGACAATATAATGGTCTTCATTGGACGAATTTAGGTGGGAAATAATAAAAAAAGTTGGGTTTCGGGTTTAGAGCAAAGTTGATAAGAATAATTGTTGGTTCAAATTGAATTCTGCATGTATTTTGGAAAATGTTGAAGTCAGCACAATTTTACACATTTGCAGTAACAAAAAAGGTACAAAAGCAGTTGAACAAGATTTGCCGATGGAAATGTTTATTTTTTAATGAAACTTTGAGGGAAGTTTGATAATTTTTACATTATTGTGAGGGAAGATATGACCCAAGATATTTTTAATGACAGAGTTGCAAAAACTTTGTTCATGTTCTATTAAATTTTATCACACATATATATGTTATTAGCCAAGCTAATTCCATGAAAATTGCATCCCATATGCATTTGACAATCGTGAGTGCAGATGTGGGATCAGATTTTGCTTATCTGCTGAAAAAAGGTTACACTGAAAAAAACTGTCAATAAATTTGTTGTTCTTAAATTTAGAATGTACAAATAGGAGGCTAAAAAAGAAAAAAAACCTCTGAAATTTCAATTCAAGTACATATAAATGTAGATCTGGAAATGGTGTATGTTTTGATAGGCAGTTCTTAATGATATGTTTAGGAAGAGAGCAAAGAAAAAATAAAAAGTATTCTCACCTTTAGTTGAAATTTTTGCAAAACGGCCATGACTTTATTTTTCTAACTTTGTTATCAATGGCAGGAGACCAAACTATTATTCTATATGCTTGTGACGACAAGGAATTCGAATTTACAATCAGATTTTGGATATCATTTGCCAAAAAAACTTTAGATTGAAAAACTTTTTGCCGTAAATTTCTTTTTTTTTTAATTTGGAATATACAAATTAAAATATGAGAATGAAACAAAAGCTCTGAGATTTCAAATGATATACTTAGAAATGTAGACCATCAAATGGTGCATACTTCCATATGCATAGAGTTATGATACGTGTAGCGAGACGGAAGAAAAAATTAAAAAGTGTTAAAACATTGACAAAATATTTCATAACTTTCTTATGAATCACTGTGAGAAGACCAAATTATTATTCTATATGCTTGTGACTACAGCGAGCTCGAATCTGCAATCAGATTTGGGATATCATTTGCAAAAAAAAATTAGATTTAAAATCTTCTTGCCATAAATTTCTTTTTTTTGAAATTTGGAAGATGCAAATTAAAATTTCACAATTAAACAAAAGCACTGTGGTTTCAAATGAATTACTTAGAAATGTAGAGCATCAAAAAGTATGTATTTCCATAGCTATTGAGTCATGATATCTGTAGGAAGAGAGCAGAGAAACAGTGCAAACTATTGAAATTTTTGCAAAATGCCCAAGACTTTGATTTTCTAACTATTTTATGAATGATTTTCAAAGGACAAAATTATTATTTTATACGGTTAACGCTACTGCAAGTGCAAATCTGCAATCGGATGACAAGTACCCTTCGCCTGGAAATATATACATGAGAAAAACTGTGCTTTAATTTGAGTGCATATTTGAAACGGTTTGTAGAAATGGAAAGAAGGGCATTTCATAATTTCATTTTTGTAATAAGTAAATATATGTATAATATTAAAGACGGGACCTGCAACATGTTGAAATTGAATATCGGAACTATGTTTCATTCTTTGGTATGGCATCATCACCAGCGAAAACCACAACACAGAAGACATCAGGGGTTAGCTTTTTTCAGCATTTCCCCCAAAATTTTCTTAGACAATATAGTCTGGCCGAGCCATTTCCAGACAAGGAGACCGCTTTTAGAAGGGTAAGGGCTGAGAATTGTGAGTGGCTGAAAAGGCCCCATGTGGCCATGTCAGAGTTTGCTCAGACAATGACCGATAACATGAAGGTCATTGTGAAGAATCAGATCCCGAAGGAAGGAATTGAAAAGGTAAAGGAAGAAATCGAAGGAATGCAGT
The DNA here is from genome assembly GCA_013076295.1 of Sanderia malayensis. Classification (NCBI taxonomy): domain Eukaryota; kingdom Metazoa; phylum Cnidaria; class Scyphozoa; order Semaeostomeae; family Pelagiidae; genus Sanderia; species Sanderia malayensis. Next base: position 15,421 of record RQOL01000780.1, on the reverse strand, counting down.
TTTTGCTGAGTCTTCATAGGAAGGAAAATGAGCTGCTTACCACACAGAAAGAGACGAGACAGCTTTTGAAAGCAATTATCAAGCCCACAACAAACATGGACAGCCTGATGTTAACTTTTGTGGAGGTTGGGGCTGTGATGTTCAGCATGGGGGTGAATTTCCAGGTTGGGCAACTTCTCATGTCCAATCCTGCAGTTTTGGCAGAGAAGTTCGATGTTTCACCAGCTCCCAATCCCTAGTTCAAAGAGACGGGAAACATTGCAGATTATGTGCGCTTGATTAATGTCAACGGCACAAACAAAAAAGGGGGGGGAGAAATTAAAAGATGTGTTGGCTGTGTTAGATGCAGACAGTGTTGAAGAAGAAGTGCCGAAAAAGAAGGAGAAGAAAACAAAAAAGAGCAAAAAGGCAAAGAGGGAGTAAATTTACATAAATAACACAAAAGACAATATATGATTGAATATAGCTGAAGATTATCGATTGTTAAATTTGATTGATAAAAGAAATATGACTTTAATTTGTATTGGGATTTTATAGTTACATATTGAAAATTGGAAAATATAAGATGTGTGTTTTATATACCTTCATCTCCCTCTCGCTGGTGAGTTTGTCAAGGGTGAGGAACTTTACAAGAGCATTCCATTATAATTTTGGTTCACAGAAAGGATTGCTATCTTTATAGACATTGATCTCCAGAAATTAGGAGAAGATTATGTGAGTGACATGTGCAGGATGCAGAAATATCCTTCCTGTAACAGATGGAAATGATCTTGTTACCAGCGTGTGCCACAATTAACATTCTCTAATGATAAATTTCTTTTCCTGTAACAGTAGCTCAGCCTGGTTTTGGTTATCGAATCAATCATTATGTTGCACCCAGGTGTCTGCAAGATGAATAAACACTGCGAGATTCATCACTGTAGCTACTGAGGTGAGTGGTTTATTTTCATGTGAAAGTTGTAATATTTTCTTATACTGAAGCCTCTGTAGATATTTTTGAGATTTTCTCAACGTATTCTAAATTTACGGATTTCCCCATACTGAGCCTTTACAAATTGAACCATTACTCAATATAGCCTCGTACAGAATATGATAAAATCAGAACCACCACATATTGATATTCACAGGGCAAATTAACGCTGAAAGTTTCAAGAATGCATCTTTGAAGTACGATTTTAAAATATTATTTAAATAATCCACAATTTTTTCCGATACTGAACCCTTTGAACCGTTATAACTTTGAAAGTAATTCTTTGTGGCCTCGTTTCCGAAAACACAATGAACATTTGTTCTTCATTGGAAGATTTCTACTGGCTATAACATATTTTTTTTCCTTCATACCGGGTCCATGCTCTGTGCAGGAGGATGGCCTAAATTGTCACATACTGAAGTCAATAAACTTCAACGTCCTATAACTTTAGTCTCGATCTGAGGAAGAGGTTGAAAGTTGGTCACCGTTTAGAAACCGGTACTATCTCTTAGTCCGTGGAAAATCAATGCTTTCTCTTAAAGCCCCTGTCTGTAACACGAATTTTAATATTATTTTTAGTTTAGAGGCCAGAGAAAGTTTCAAAAAATAGCAATAACATGGAAACGAGGTATAGCAATAGTTCCCCCCTCAGTTCAGATATCAGCTCCGAGCTGTCTACTGAATGAACGAAAAAAGAAGGGGGGTCAGGTTTGTCCCAAAACTTACTATACTATTATAGCTCATAATAGAAAGTGTGTCTAGCTAAAGGGGTATATAGCTAAATGCGTTACATAAGAATTTGATACTATACTCACAGGTACAATCAAAACGAACGTTTTACGTCAAGAAACGTGTACCTAAGAAATAACTGGCTTGTGGCAGCCAAGCGATGTCGGCTCTTCCTAACATTGTAAAGCAGAATTCACCAAGCAACGGATTGTTCACCCGCTAATAGGGAACGTGAGCTGGGTTTAGACTGTTGTGAGACAGGTTAGTTTCACCCTACTGATGAAGTGTAAAACTTCATCAGTCATTCAAGTTTGATCATAGAGGAAGTAAAAGTCGTAGCAAGGTCTCCATTGGTGAACCTCCGCAAAATCGAATGGCGAATTGTAGTCTCGAGAAGCGTTTTCCCGGTGGACCTGTCCTGTCCAAGTTGCTTGCAAGAGCACATCAGAGAGGGTGACCATCCCGTTCTCCATGGGACAGGCTGCCAAACAATACGCTTGCCTTGACATTGGTTGCTTGGGAATGCAGCCCAAAATTGGTGGTAAACTCCATCTAAAGCTAAATATTGGCACGAGACCGATAGCGAAAAAGTACCGTGAGGGAACGATGAAAAGAACTTTGAAAAGAGAGTTAGAAAGGGTGTGAAACCGTTAGAGGGGAAGTGGATGCAGTTAGCAATGCTCTGATGAGATTCAAGCGGCTGCCTGGTCAGCCATGCGGATCCACATGGACCCTCGTTGCTCGGCCTGGCCTCAATGTCAACAGCTGCTCCGTCTTGAGTGACATGGCGTCCGGTAAGGTAGGTGAGTGTCTCTGCACCTTCTGTTACAGGCCGACAGACGACTCCTGCTCGGACAGGGCAGAGGAGAGGGGTGCATGCTCTGCTTCGGTGGGGCTGGCGACCTTTCCTTGATGTCATGTCAAGCACGGCAGACAGCTTGCAGTGCATTGGAACTGCTTGGCGTCATGCGGGAGTTCTACTCACACGATGCGCCTCGGTTGTTGGTCCAGAAGTTGATCCAAACGCAGGTAAACGGCGGGAGTAACTATGACTCTCTTAAGGTAGCCAATTGCCTTGTCATCTAATTACTGACGCACATGAATAGATTAACTAAATTCCCACTGTCCCTATCTACTGTCTAGCGAAACCACATCCAAGGGAATGGGCTTGGCAAAATCAGCTGGGTAAGAGGACCCTGTTGAGCTGGACTCTAGTCTGACTCTGTGAAGAGACATGAGAGGTGTAGGATAAGTGTGGAGCAGCAAAGCAACAGTGATATGCCACTACTGTTATCGTTTTTTTACTTATTTTGTTGAACGGAAGCGGGCTTCACGGTCCACTTTCTGGCATTAAGGCCTCGTTGGCAGGTCAATCCGTGCTGAAGACAATATCAGGGGGGGGGAGTTTGTTTGGGGTGGCACATCTGTTAAGTGATAACGCTGGTGTCCTAAGGTGAGCTCAATGAGAACGGGAATCTCATGTAAAAGCTCACTTGATTTTGCTCAAGGGTAAAAGCTCACTTGATTTTGATTTTCAGTATGAATACAAACTGTGAAAGCATGTCCTATCGATCCTTTAGTCTTTACGAGTTTTAAGCTAGAAGTGTCCGAAAAGATACCACAGGGATAATCGCCCCGGAGTGTTACAGAAGAGTGTTGAGCCCCTAGAATTCTCTGTGATTCCCACCAGCCCACCATTGTACTATGGTGAAAGAGAAGATCATAGCTTCCCACCCACCCTCATCTTAAGAGGGAGGGTGGGTTGTAGCTTTTCACAAATGTCGCAAATGTTTCCTATAAGAACATGTCAAGCTGTTGATGTTTTGAATTGAGTTCAAACAACAACAGTTTCAAATGCATGACGGAATTAATAAATACAGGATGTAAGAAGGAATGCGTAGAATAAAAATGTTCGAAATTATGAAGTGGAATGTACCATCCAAACAGGGTTGAAATGTTGCCGTTGTAATCTAGTCAAGAGCAGTAAATTCTCCAAACGTCGCCATCTGGATAGAGCAACATTGCATGTACCCGGTGGGGTTTTTGATGTGTCTATCCAAATAATGATATTTGCCAAAGTCTGTCCTTGTATTTTAGTGATTGTACAAGAGTATGCTGGGGTAAAGGGATAATAAATTGTGCCATCAATGGGATTCGTCAAGGGATAGATGTAAAGAACGCGTCCCTCAGGATGTGTCACTATAATTGTTGCTCCTTGATAGAAATGAATGGCACAGATCTGTCCATTCACAATATTTCTATCTCGATTTTCGAATAATATCACAGGTAGTCCATGGAAAAATTTTGGTAACATCACGGTCTTTTGTACATGGAAGGGTTTTAATGGTTGGGCGGGATGTTTGGTTTTGAATGATTGTCTCGTTAATGAATTTAGAGGCTTTGTTTGAGATAGTTAAAAAAAGATGAGTTGAGAATTTTTTATGTGTGTAAAGTATGATATGTGTGGTAACTTCTGTGTCACACAGAACAAGGCCATGTTGGAATTGTGTAAGTGAAGGGTTGGTTGGCTTCAGATATCGGATGTTATTTAGGAAGTCTAAGAGGAAGTTATCACTGATTCGGAATGGGGATGTAAGCTTGTATATGAAACATAATTTAGGTAGAAGCGGGTCAGTCTGTATGGAAGGAACTTGGGTAATTTTGCCATCAACAGTAGCAATTGGCTGCTGTTGTGCAAAATCACCACAGATGATTACCACTGGTCGTACTAGAAGAGTATTTAATGTGTGGGACATATGATGAAAAATTGGTTGCGAGACCTGTGAGATTTGATCTACAAACATGACATCGAAATTGGCCAACTGCCAGTTAATTGATTCTTTTTCCTTTAGATCAACTGGATAATGAAAGGCACTATGTATGGTGTTTGAAGTGACTTTATCACCATGTATGCCTTTATATATGCAGGCAAGGCAACCTGTTGGTGTTACAGCACTAGGTGACAAGTTGTTGTTTATGAAATAGTCAATACAGCTTAGAAAAAGGAAGCTCTTCCCGCTTCCAGGCTGACAAAGAACGAATTCACATTTGCACCATTGACAGTCCTGCTTTATGTTCCATTGATATTCACTGGATCGTGCATTAACAGATGTTACGAAAATGTTATATATGAGGAGTTGTTGTCCGTGTAATTGTGATGCTCAAGTGGTTAGGAATAATGGATGAAGTTGAAGGAAGAACATGCAAGGAATGAGCTGCAATAATGTCTTTTGGCCTTGCAAGTAAGAAAGGCCATTTTTTATGAAATAATCCTTGTGCCGTTCTGCTTGTAGCAATGTTTTAAAAGTTTCTTGTTCATAGAAATGAGGGATCAATTCGAGTGATTTTTGAAAAAAAATGATTTGCGAAGGAGCATTATTTGTTTGCTGGGGAAGATTGTCAGTAATACTATCATGTGCATAGTTCATTAGGGTTAACTGAAAGAAATATAGCAGATTGAATAGCGAACAATACCCAATTGAAAGAAAGACTGGTAATGGTTTGCCTGGGCTTAGATGAGACATGGTGTTCTCTAAGCCAATTTATAAATGGCATGCCCCGTTTGTTTGCAGGTCTTTGATAATAGAGCTGTAATCTCCTTATCAGCAATGTTAACTGGTTTGGGGGGAAGAAGTCAAAGGTGACCCCAAAATAGTAGGCGATGCTGGTGCTGGAAAGGAGAGCCCACATTTCAGGTTCACATAGATTTAAATCTACTAAATACCTGAACTTGGGGGTGCTATGCATTGACATCTGTTGCAAACAAGTTATCCCTCTGGAAATTTTCTTGCTATTTTGAAATGTACCATGTGACATACTTCAATACCATGGTTCTACTGTCACTTGTTTGCACATCAATTGAGAAACGCAGAGATGGTAATAGGGTGTCAATGTAAGCTCTGAGGTTCACTGCAAATGCATCAGCAGGATGTCTCATGTGGAGAATCTCCGATCCGCTATGATAATCAACAAAAGTGTCTCTTTCCTGGGTTCTTGAACAATTGGAAGCCATGTTAGATTGTTGATGCTCTATGACATTCTCATATAAAGGGTCGGAAGTGGAAGGAATATCATCCCGTATAGAGTTAAAGTTAATAGCTTTAATATTACTTAGCCACACAAGCAAGTGTACATGAACAGTTCCCTTATCCTGAAATTCAAAACGATAAAAGAACGTGCCAATTCTGGTCGTTTGATCCGCACAAGTATCCACGAATTATTTCCTCCAGAATGTGTATGAAATGTGCGGTTTCAAAAAAAAGAGTTTCTATTGGCCGAATTATATAAGTTGCGTTAAAGCGTTACCAGGTGATAGAAAAAACAAACTCAAAAACTTAATCATCTTCTTAAGGCCCCAATACACCTAGCTATTTCGCATTATTTATTCTCCAGACATCCCAAAAATAGCCCGTCGGGGGGGGAAAATCGAATTAACACCTTGTCAAAAGAAGCAAAAGAAGCTGAGAATATTCGATGGAATAAAATCAAAACGTTTTGATTTTATTCCATCCGATATTCTCAGCATGATTTTGGGTTTCTAGCATAAAACTGCAGACATAAAGAAACCAACTGTCTGGTGACGTATTCCTTTAGTGTTTCACAATTTCCAGTGCTTGCACTCAAGTTTCTAGTCGATGTACATGAAAGAAGAAATGTTTTTTTCACTCAAGTGATCTTAATGACCCCTATATATGTTGATGAAAAACTTCTGTTTGATTATATAAGCAACAATCATTGCATAACCATGTTCAGATGAAGCTACCTTACGTGGGAATTGGCTTGCAACAATACATTGCAAGCCAAGCACATTATTGTTGCATCGTTCTCTGAAATACGGTGTAATATCTTTAAATAACTTGCCCATGACCTTTTTGCAAGAATCATGCATGACTAATAATGGAATATCGTCCCACTCAGCGAATTTTGGTTGCACTAAATGCTGTAATACTACGGAAAGCGTCTAAATAAGCAGATTGCCTCATTATTCTCGTGATCACCCTTTGCTCTATAAATTGAAGCTGAAACTTTTGCAATGCAATAACTTCTGAAACTCTGAACATATCAAACACGAAGACACGAACGATATCACCAAGATTCGAGATGAGTACTCCGAAGGCTTTTGCTGAATTTTTAAAAAAGAGAGCTGCAGAGAGAGAAGCCGAAGACAATGACAGGTCAGAAAAAGATATTTATTGTAAGAACTTGATAACTAAAAGAATAGTTTTTGACAGCAATTAGCATGATTATAGTGAACCATTCTCATTTTATTTCAATGCGTGACTTTGTTTTGCTGTCCTCTACAGGGAGAAAGATATGCATATCACCCCATTCGAAATCATACATGACACTGAATTCGAAGAAGACTCGCAATTGGACGAACAACTCAGCCAAGCAGTAGTGCCTCCAGCTCCACAAGCAAAAGCTGCAACAACTAAGAGACGTGGACGCCCAGCAAAGAAGGTCGAAACGGAATGGACTGACGATGATATTTTCCGATTGATCGATTTATGGGGCACAAAGGAGAATCTGTACAATGTACAACATCCATGCTACCACAACAGAGATACCAGACAGAAGTCACTAGAAGGCATTCTGACAAGTATGAAATCTGAAGGTGCGGCGATTACAACCACAAAGCAGTTGCAAGAGAAAATGAACAGTCTACGCAGCTATTTCGGTGCAGAGAGAAGAAAGACGGAAAGCTCAAGAAGGAGTGGTACAGGAACCGATAATGTCTACATCTCGGCCTGGAAATTTTATTCTCATCTAGAGTTTCTACAAGATGGTTTGACACCTAGAGAAACGGTCAGCAACATTGAAACAGAAGTGCCAGCAGAAGTACCAAATGAGAGCTGTACTTATGAGGTGAATAGGCCCCCATCCGCTAAAACTGCAAGAAAAATGAAGCAGAAATCTGTAGAGGCAGCAGAAAAAGTAATGGAAGGTGCAGCACAAGCACTACAGAAGCTATCAGATATCCGAAAGCAGCGCACCGAAGAAAGGTATGACGAGGATCGATGTTTCACCGACATGATTTTGCAGATGCTACGTACTATACCGGATTCCGAAGCTAAAGCAATGCTGAAGGTGGAGTTTCAACAAAGGCTGATACAGCTGCGATACCGCCATGCCCCCCAGTATGCGCAGATGAACCAGGTGATGCCACAGCCTGCACGATATTTTACATCCGAGCTTCAGGGAGAGGGATCGTTACCTGGATCGTACCAGCATGCCACACCTTCTCCTGCATATAGCAATGTAAGCTTTCAGGAATGAATTTTATTAGATGTTTTAGTATGTTTATAGATTCAGTAATATATAAGTAAAGCTTTGACAGTTGGTTTGATTCACATATAAAGGTCATAAAAAGCGTGTGTTAAATATGTCTCTTGTATACTCAAATTAACAAGTTCCATTGCCAAGGTATCTGCCCAGGACCATAGAAATGATCAGCTAACATTTCACGAATACGCCCTGCTGATGATGATGCTCTGTTGCTCTTGGTAGTTGGAAGAGTTTGCGCAAAGCTCAAATTATCAGAGCTTTCCCGCCAATCCCCACGGATTATTTCTCCGTCTTCATTCTCAACATCAAGAGAACCTTCTCCTGTATATGTGTCCTTGGATTTACTTCGGAGAAAATTATGCAGAACAATTGTTGCAAGAGTAACATCAATTGCTTTATCCGGACAAAGGGCCATTGTTGTGGTGAACACTCTGAAGCGATTGGACCAAATACCGAAAACATTCTCACTCAGTCTTCTCACTCTTGACAGACGGTAGTTGAAAATACGCCTTCTGTCATCCAAGTTTGCTTGAGGAAAGGGCTTCATGCAATGTATCCCTAGAGGAAATGCATCATCTGCCACAAACATATATGGTATTGGCTCAGGTGGCTGGTAAAAGGCCCATGCTGGATCTGTTGATTGGGGTAAAGGCTCAGGGGCAGGTAAACCAAGGGAGCCATCTTGCAGTGATTTAAAAAAAGAAGAATGCCTGTACACACCCCCATCACTTATGCGGCCCTGACAACCAACATCTACATACAGAAAATTGTAATCATAGTCCACAATTGCAAGCAAGACGATGCTGAAAAAGCCTTTGTAATTGTAGTGGGCAGATCCAGAATCATTTGGGTGCAAGATAGCTATGTGTTTACCATCTGCAGCCCCAATGCAGTTAGGAAATTGCCATTTTTCTTGCGTGCATTTAGCATATTTTTTCCAAGCCTCTGGGCTATCGGGGCATTTTAGATGGGTTTCCTTCATGGTTTCGTATATTTTCTTGCATACGGTTGGAACAAATTGGGCAATTGTTGTACAATGAATTCGGAAAGCATAGGATAAGTCATCAAATGAATTCCCTGTGGCCAAAAATCCCAGAGTTACAGCTAATTTCTGTTGTGCTGTTATTGGTTTCCTCAATCGTGTTGTTTTTTTCGTGATAAATGGCCCTACATATTGCAATAATTCCTGAAAAAAATTGATAGGTTCAAGCTAGGATAGCTAGCTGACCATCTACATTGATGGGTTGTTATCGTTATTTGTAACCACACGGGTAGGTAGGTTTTAATAATTTTATACCTCAAAATTTTCTGCAGTCATTCTCAAATATCTTCGAAATGAAAAAGGATCAGTAAACCAGAGCTCTTGCAACGTCAATTTATACGCTCCACGTTCTTCGCGATGCTTAAAATAATCTTTGCACCATACCTTTCTGTTTTTAGTATTAACGCCATTCGTATTGACATAAACAAAACTTGCACAACCAACAATAGTACAAACGAGAACTTCTTCAAGCTCATCTAGGCTATCTTGATTACTCATGTTTAGGCCAAAAAGTGCTCAAATGAATGGATTTATTGAATATAGAATGGAATGTAGAATGGAAAATAGAACGCGCATATACAGCTTGCAATATTCCGTTATTTATTCTAACCGCGGCTATTTTGGGAATAAATAATGCAAAATAGCTAGGTGTATTCGGGCCTTTAGTGTAATTCAAAAAAAGATCCTTGTTAATCCATATTCAAAATCAGTAAAGTGAAATTACATATTGCTTTTGATTCAGTGAAACATATTTTAACATTACCTTTTATAGTTCCAATACTACTATTAAAGCTATGTTAATTTTTCAATTTAATTCCTAAAAATGACGAAAGTTGTCTTTGACATATATTTCCTTTCAACTTTAGAATGGCTAACTCTCAGAAGAGCCCATAGAGAAGAGTACCTGGAGTTGGCTATTTTAATCATTTCCCTGAAAACTTCCTAAAGCCTTATGGAAAAGCAGAAGCCTTTCCTGAGAAATCAATTGGACTGCGTCGCCTAATGCCAGAAGGATGTGAGTGGCTTCGCCATTTGGAAGTGGCTATGTTGGAGCTATCTTCTACAATCGCAGACAATATGCACATTAGCGGGGAAGTATCATAGATATTTGAAGACGGAAAAATCAATAGCATCCAGGAGGATATGAAAAAAACAATAAAATTGTTAAAGAAACATGGAAAGGATAGTGAAAAAAAAACTTCTAAGAAGGAAACAAAAGAGCTCTTCAAGAACATCATAAGGCCCCCCAGTGAGGTGGATGAAGCAATGACTAAATTTGTAAAGATTTGGTCTGCGCTCTTCTCGATGGGCATAAACTTTAAGGTAGGGCAGCTGCTCTTATCAAACCCTATTGCGCTTGCCGAGAAGCTTTCCTTTGATCCTCTTCCTCAGGCAAAATTCAAAGAATCAGGAAATATTTTGGATTATGTGGACTTGTTGAACGGTACGAAAGAAGTGAAGGGTAATTCAGAAGGATATGTTGAAGACTTACTGGCATCACTTGATGGAGAAGGTAGGACAAATAAAAGTAAGCGCAAAAGAATGAACCAAGGAAAAGAAAAGGTGACAAAGAAAAGGTGACAACGAAAAGAAAAAAAGCACAAAAAAGTAACTTTTTAATGTAACTTTTGCCTGATTGATTGCACCAGTTATTGTCTTGAAAAGCCTGTGGTCAAAAACAAATTTGAGTAGCGGGAAATTCATGCTGTAGTCAACAATGGAGCTAAAGCATTTTGTAATGAAAGATAATTTGCTGCTGGTTCTGTCTTGTGTGCCTTTGTGACAAGATTCACACATACTGGTAAATGGGTATAGGTTGGGCGATAAGCCACATTCTAAGCCGATCCACTGACATATTTCAAGAGAATTTTATTTGCTTTTTCTGACACAATACTGTCTCGTTTATTTCTAAACTCCTTGTAGGAAGATTCACATGATTGCATTAAAAAATGTATGCCCTTTTGCAACGGTTTTTTTATTTGAGTCGGTCAAGGATTTCATTTTTCTTCCACAGAGATTGGAGAGCATTTAATTCCGAACAACCAATTCCGTATGCGGTAGCCATGTCATTTGTTCTGCATTTTGTTGAGATCAATATGGAAAGGATGGGGGATATCAACGTCATCCTCGCCCAGACACATCAATTCCTCAGGAAAATGTTGTGGCAGGGGAACGTTGTACCTTTCTGTTGTACACAGGCATTAAAATTTTTTGCTGCTTTTGAAGTGGCGGCTATAATTTGGCAGAAGCATTTGTGTGGAAATGGAGTTGCAGTTCTCACATTTTGTCCAACATAAATACTTAATCTAAGAACATAAATCGTTCACAACTTTACTAGCAACATTAATTGGGGGTCATAAAATTGGATTAGGTGTAGATTGTCTATTTAATACCCTGGCAGGCTGTTGAAAATATATTGCATGGCGAGATTTCCAAAAAGAATTACCATGTGTTATGTTCCACTGCTATGCCATGATGAAAAAACAGAATAGTTTCATTTACAAGAGTAATACTGTAAAAAAGTAAAGAGTAAATAGATTTAATTTCTACCAATAAGTGCTAAAAATTCTGTACAATAAAGAAATGACTAGCCGGGGGCGCTCGCGTACGCTCGCTTCCCGGAGGAGGGCAAGTGAAAAAAACTTAATGTGGTTGAATTCCAACCCCACGTACAATGGGTTAACTCGCTGCGCTCGCCTGTCTATCTATTATCAAGAAAAATTGACTGATAGAGCGCACTTCGTGCGCTGCATTCGCTCATGCCTCTGCCTACTCCTCTTGCAACAGTTTGGCTCGCTTCGCTCGCCTGATAACCCCTTATCATAATTTGTTTATTAAAACTTTGGGCTTGTTTACATTAGGCCTAAGCGTCGCAAGCATGCCGAAGCAACAATGGCGGTCGCCCACTACCTAAACTACAACTATCTCACTCAAAAAGCAAAACAAAGCTATCACCTGTGTTCTCAATTGTTTCCTGTAATTTTCCAGAGGTCTCTCAAACAATTAGCAAGTCTTTACAAAGATAATTCAGGTCGTAAAACACTTTGAAAGGCGCCCAGTTATTCCTTGTGTGCAAAACAAAAGCATGCGTCTTCTCCAAAAGTACCATCACTCGCTTCGCTCGTTCGCCCCCCGCCCGTCAAGTAAAAGAAGCTTAATCTGGTTGGCGCAGTTCGTGCGCTGCATTCGCTTCGCTCATGCCTCTTTCAACCCCACGTACAATGGGTTAGCTCGCTGCGCTTGCCTATCTATCTATTATCAAGAAACATTGTCTGATAGGGCGCACTTCGTGCGCTGCATTCGCTTCGCTCATGCCTCTTTCAACCCATTGTAAGTGGGGTTGAAAGGGGCATGAGCGTCAGCAAATGCAGCGCACGAAGTGCGCCAACCATAGGCGAGCGCAGCGAGCTAACCCATTGTAAGTGGGGTTGAAAGGGGCATGAGCACCAGCGAATGCAGCGCACGAAGTGCGCCAACCAGATTAAGCCTTTTTTACTTGACGGGCAGGGGCGAACGAGCGAAGCGAGTGATGACCCCTAGTACCCTATTATTCTGCTTGCATCTACGATAAAGAAATTGTAAAAAATTTAAATTATTTAAATTTTTATGCTTCCTTTGCCTATGGCAACAAAAAACGGGGGAGTACTCAGTGAGCGGATGCACGAATCGGCGATCGAGAGTACCTGCTACTTAATCTGGGCAGATGATTCTTGCCATTATTTACTCGTCGTCTTCAACAACCTGCAGCCCAAGAGCACACAAGTGATCACTGTTTGCCTTTATACGGTTAATGCTACAGTTCTTTTTATTGCATTGAATGCGCATGCTTCAGCCAGCGACATATGATGCGAAAGCTGCGAATACAACATTTCGCTCAATAGCACGTCACGATATAGATTGTACAGTAAAACAAAGCATAGCATGCGTAGTATAGCATATCATGGCATAGTATAGTGTAGTATAGCATAGCATAGCATGGCACAGTATGGTATAGTATAGTATACCATACCATATAGCATAGTATAGTACTAGCCGGGGGCGCTCGCGTACGCTCGCTTCCCGGAGGAGGGCAAGTGAAAAAAACTTAATGTGGTTGGCGCACTTCGTGTGCTGCATTCGCTTCGCTCATGCCTCTTTCAACCCCACGTACAATGGGTTAGCTCGCTGCGCTCGCCTGTCTATCTATTATCAAGAAACATTGACTAATAGGGCGCACTTCGTGCGCTGCATTCGCTTCGCTCATGCCTCTTTCAACCCCACGTACAATGGGTTAGCTCGCTGCGCTCGCCTGTCTATCTATTATCAAGAAACATTGTCTGCTAGGGCGCACTTCGTGCGCTGCATTCGCTTCGCTCATGCCTCTGCCTCTGGCAACAGTTTGGCTCGCTTCGCTCGCCTGATAACCCCTTATCATAATTTGTTTGTTAAAACTTTGGGCTTGTTTACATTAGGCCTAAGCGTCGCAAGCATGCCGAAGCAACAATGGCGGTCGCCCACTACCTAAACTACAACTATCTCACTAAAAAAACAAAACAAAGCTATCACCTGTGTTCTGAATTGTTTCCTGTAATTTTCCAGAGGTCTCTCAAACAATTAGCAAGTCTTTACAAAGACAATTCAGGTCGTAAAACACTTTGAAAGGTGCCCAGTTATCCTTTGTGTTCAAAACAAAAACACGCGTCTTCTCCAAAAGTACCTGCTGTTCAACCCGAGGGCAAATTTGCATGATAACGACAAACGCGTGACTGTTCACGTGAAGTCGCGAAAGAGCCAATCAAATTACAGCAAAAGGCGAAACGGGTCACGTGAAGAGCGAATACTGTGCTCGAAAATGGAATTCGGGACGCGAATTTGGAAGTTTCGCCAGCGTAAACCGTAGTTTTTTCGTGATAGCACAATTAGCAGAATAATTAGTGGAATAATTCAAAATTTCAGGAGAAAATCGAAAAACAAAATCCATTACCCTGGTTAAAATAATAAACTAAACATTCAGTGCGAATTTCATTGCCATATACCCACATACAAAAAAGCCTTTGTGATTACACGGTTCGCCGTTTCGGCCCATTGTTTTTGTGCGTTCGACCTATTGTTTCGGGTCGAATCTATTGTTTTTGGCAGGGAAAGTGCGTCATCACGTGACTCCGTAGAATATATATATTAGAAGTTTGAATTGCGAAAATAAAGTTAGATTAATGAAGAAGTTAGCTTTAAATGTGAATTTGAAATCAACTGGTTTTAAGAAATACGTTTTGTTTTAATTGTCAGCTTGTGTTTTTTGGAGATGCAGTTTTAATAGAACAAGAATTATGCTACACTATTTATATCAGTCCAAGAAAAGACGAAATGGGTTGTTAGGAAAAGATAGTAACAGAACTTAAGAAAATATTGAAGTTAATTAAGAAGAAAAGAATTATAATGGCCTAGGCAAAAAACTGAAGATAGTTTATTGTCTTTAGTCTCCTAATGATTGTTGTGCGTGTATAACTAAATCTCCTCAGTTCACAAAACTCCAGTATTTAGATGTCTTCACTGCACTAGCTCAGATAACGAAAGAATGCACAAATTGGTCTCTCCCAGACTTGAGTGAAATTTGGACTGCAAAAATTTTTGCAGAAGCCCAAACTGTGGCTGCAATTTCTTTTGTTTCCAGTCAGCACATTTGCAAGAATTTTTTCAGCAGAAGTCAGCATATTTCTAAAACAGGCCTCTTTGCTGCAAATAGTTATGGGTCTCCTTATCACCCTTAAATAACTATATACTTATCTAGGTCGAATATTAAATCTGTGACAATTTTTACAATAATTTTATAATTTACTACGGATAAGAATTTGAACATTTAAATTTTTAAAGATTGACACTGATTGGAAATGAAAATCTATTCTTGTAGAAATTTACATCAGGATATTGTGCATCTTTCAATATATAGTTTGTTATGGTTATTGTAAATATAAAGAATACAGGAATAAACTAGCCGTGGGCGCTCGCATACGCTCGCTTCCCGGAGCCCTTCAAGTACAAAAAGCTTAATGTGGTTGGCGCGCTTCACTCGCTGCATTCGCTAACGCTCATGCCTCTTCCGACCCTACATACAGTGGTTTTTCTCGTTCTCTCTCGCCTGTCTATCTATTGTCACAATTGTAGTGTTTAACATGGATGGAAACTAGCTTTAGCGATCAGCCTCGTTTTCATTTGAAAATCGTCGTTTTCATCAGGTAAGCCTCGTGCTGATGGTACAGTAGATAAGATGCAGCATCAAAGTTTGTTTTGTTTTAGGGACAACAACAATTAGCGTGCTATTAGTTGAGTGCCTCCATTGACACTTGCCAGTGGTCCTTTGTATATAAACAGTAAAGGACCATCTATGATGAGCATCCAGAATTTAAATTAATGTTGAT
>RQOL01000078.1:0-23498 GCA_013076295.1 Sanderia malayensis | reverse complement strand
TAGCTCAAATTACACCAACACGAAGCTAATAGGTTGGGGAACATTTATCGATAGTATTTGGGTGAAAAAAAAACAAAGTTTTGGCAGGTTAAAAATAAATTTTCGCAAGTGCAAAACACACCCGTGTTGCTTGAAAATTCGTGTTTTCCAGCAAAACCCAAACTCGGCCAAAAACTGTCCAAAAAGAGAGGAAAATCGAGAAAACGAAAAGAACAACCCCAGATAACTTTAGTTCTGGTGTAATAAACAGTTATCGAAAGTTTAAATGGAGAAAATCGGCCCAGAACGACACAAGAAAATCAAAATTGTCTTCGTGTTTTGGTTAGGCCCTCGGCTCAACACAAAAAAACGTGAGTTGAAACAAAACAAACTCGTGCTATTTAAAGCCAAAAACAATTGAATAAAAGAAAATCCTTGAAATAATTGTTCACCAATTGTTTCCACAGGTTTTGACAACAATTGACACGTCTTTACAATTCATTTCCGGCACGTATTCACATTTAAACCCGAGCAACTTGCCGCGCGTTCAACTAAAAAAACACCTGCTTCTCCCTGCTCGTTTTGCATCTCATTAACTGGTTCGGCCGAACTTTCTAGAAAATCGCACCACAAAATGGGCCATAACTCCCGAACCGCTTGGAGTAGAAAATTAGCCACATAGTTTACTTTGACGAGCAGAATGCAGCGATCATTTCTATGGCGATTTGCACCCTTATTTGCACCCCAAAAAAAGCCTTTATGATATCAAGCCCCGCTCCTTTGATCCCATTGTTTGGTGGAACGTTGCCATTGTTTTTCGAACGTCGATTGTTCCGGAGACAATGACCCATTGTTTGGTCCCTGCGGGTCACGTGTGATCACATTTTATTATATATAGACTAGGGGTCATCACTCGCTTCGCTCGTTCGCCCCAGTCCGTCAAGTAAAAAAGCTTAATCTGGTTGGCGCGCTTCGCGCGCTGCATTCGCTCCCGCTCATGCCCATACATACATACATACATACATACATACATACATACAGACCTACATACATACATACATACATACATACATACATACATACATACATACATACATACAGACCTACATACATACATACATACATACATACATACATACATACATACATACATACATACATACATACATACATGAGCCGGGTTCGGTCGCTTCGCTCCCTCCCCGGAGCCCGTCAAGTAAAAAAAGCTTAGTCTGGTTGGCGCGCTTCGCGCGCTGCATTCGCTCGCGCTCATGCCCATACATACATACATACATACATACATACATACCTATATACATACATACATACATACATGCATACATAACTATATACATACATACATACCTACATACATACATACATACATACATACATACATACATACATACATACATACATACATACATACATACAGGTGTCTTCGCTCGCGTTCGCTCGCTCGCCACAGCCCATGAAGAAAAAAAGCTTAATCTGGTTTGCGCACTTCGTGCGCTCCATTCGCTAACGCTCATGCCTCTTTCAACCCCACTTACAATGGGTTGGCTCGCTGCGCTCGCCTGTCTATGTAATATAAAGAAACATTGACTGATAGGGCGCACTTCGTGCGCTGCATTCGCTTATGCTCATGCCTCTTTCAACCCACTTACAATGGGTTGGCTCGCTGCGCTCGCCTGTCTATGTATTATAAAGAAACATTGACTGATAGGGCGCACTTCGTGCGCTGCATTCGCTTACGCTCATGCATCTTTCAACCCCGAGTACAATAGGTTAGCTCGCTGCGCTCGCCTGTCTATCTATTATCAAGAAACTTTGACTGATAAGGCGCACTTCGTGTGCTGCATTCGCTTACGCTCATGCCTCTTTCAACCCCACTCACAATGGGTTGGCTCGCTGCGCTCGCCTGTCTATCTATTATCAAGAAACATTGACTGATAGGGCGCACTTCGTGCGCTGCATTCACTTACGCTCATGCCTCTTTCAACCCCACTTACAATGGGTTGGCTCGCTGCGCTCGCCTGTCTATGTATTATAAAGAAACATTGACTGATAGGGCGCACTTTGTGCGCTGCATTCGCTTATGCTCATGCCTCTTTCAACCCGACTTACAATGGGTTGGCTCGCTGCGCTCGCCTGTCTATGTATTATAAAGAAACATTGACTGATAGGGCGCACTTTGTGCGCTGCATTCGCTTATGCTCATGCCTCTTTCAACCCCACTTACAATGGGTTGGCTCGCTGCGCTCGCCTGTCTATGTATTATAAAGAAACATTGACTGATAGGGCGCACTTCGTGCGCTGCATTCGCTTACGCTCATGCATCTTTCAACCCCACGTACAATAGGTTAGCTCGCTGCGCTCGCCTGTCTATCTATTATCAAGAAACTTTGACTGATAAGGCGCACTTCGTGCGCTGCATTCGCTTACGCTCATGCCTCTTTCAACCCCACTCACAATGGGTTGGCTCGCTGCGCTCGCCTGTCTATCTATTATTAAGAAACATTGACTGATAGGGCGCACTTCGTGCGCTGCATTCGCTTACGCTCATGCCTCTTTCAACCCCACTTACAATGGTTGGCTCGCTGCGCTCGCCTGTCTATGTATTATAAAGAAACATTGACTGATAGGGCGCACTTTGTGCGCTGCATTCGCTTATGCTCATGCCTCTTTCAACCCCACTTACAATGGGTTGGCTCGCTGCGCTCGCCTGTCTATGTATTATAAAGAAACATTGACTGATAGGCGCACTTTGTGCGCTGCATTCGCTTATGCTCATGCCTCTTTCAACCCCACTTACAATGGGTTGGCTCGCTGCGCTCGCCTGTCTATGTATTATAAAGAAACATTGACTGATACGGCGCACTTCGTGCGCTGCATTCGCTTACGCTCATGCATCTTTCAACCCCACGTACAATAGGTTAGCTCGCTGCGCTCGCCTGTCTATCTATTATCAAGAAACTTTGACTGATAAGGCGCACTTCGTGCGCTGCATTCGCTTACGCTCATGCCTCTTTCAACCCCACTACAATGGGTTGGCTCGCTGCGATCGCCTGTCTATCTATTATTAAGAAACATTGACTGATAGGGCGCACTTCGTGCGCTGCATTCGCTTACGCTCATGCCTCTTTCAACCCCACTCACAATGGGTTGGCTCGCTGCGCTCGCCTGTCTATCTATTATTAAGAAACATTGACTGATAGGCGCACTTCGTGCGCTGCATTCGCTTACGCTCATGCCCTTTTTCAACCCCTCTTACAATGGGTTTGCTCCCTAGGCTCACCTTAGTATTGTGCTTTTAGTCATGTTTCCAGATAGTACACATCACTTTAGGGGGGTGTAGAATAAAGTTTGAGACATTGGCCTTGTTTTTACAAAATAAGCCTCGTATTGGCGATTTTTGCATTGACATGGAATATTGCATCATAAGATGGCAATTGACCTTTGAAAGCACAAAACTTTTGGTGAAGGGATAGTGAAAAGTTGAACAAATGTAAATTGTAACTGTGGGTAGGTTAGCAGAAGAATGGACTTAAATTTTAATAATAATATGGCATAACAGATGAGCATTAATTTTGTGCAAGTATTGCAGCTGCATACCAAGGATAAAAGTAATACATTGTTATTTTACCAGTGTCCCATATAAGTCCATTATAATTAGGCAATAACCTGACAGAAAAACTGCTTAAATTACAATGTGATAGAAACTTACATTAACAGAACTCTTTCCCATGAGTTTTCAAGGTTTCCATGACATTTCATGCATAGTGTAGTAAATGTTTGTTTCGGTCATTTGACATTTGCATGGTGTGAATAGCAAACATTAGTGACATTGACAGCTTCAGTTAAGCACTTCAGTATTTGTTTCACTAAGAATCATACAGGAAAAAAGAAAGAATTAATAATCAATGAAATGACCATATGATAATTACAGGATAATAGGACAACATGATAGTTGTGCAGCCATAATGATCAATAGCCCTTGTGGATTACATGGAAGAAGATGTTTGAAATGCAAAATAAATGAAAATTATCTTTCCACTGGTTTATGAATACTTCATCCATCATCAATATTGAAGATAAAAATAGTTTCATGGGATGTCAATATATTTTGCTTGTGACTGACACATGAAGGCAAAATGAACAGTAAAAAATCCATAAATTGGTAAATACTTCAAGAATCATTTTAAATCCAAGCTAGTACTGGAGGCACATGTAGTCAGGGCATAAAACATTTATTTTAGAAGCAAGTAAACTATGAAGGTATAAAATAACTAATCTAAATCTTCGATTTCGTTCCCTCCCCTCCCAATCAGTGAAGTTAGCATGGCCTAACCCAGATTAAGCTGGTTTAACAACTTGAGGAAATTGGATTGGGAATGAGTTAAAAAGAAGATCTGTATTACCTGTATCATACATTGAAAATGTCTCTTGTAAATTTGGAAATAGTTTACCAACTTCAAGTTGTCCTGTTCGATGAGCTTTTTGTGATGCCAAGCCAGCTGTTTCAAATTCTTATATTTTAAAAGTTAGCGGTGTTACGTTACCGGTGGGCATTGATGGAAAAGAGGCTAAAGTTTTTTCAATGCAACACAACGACCTCGTTTCAATGGGGGATAAAGGGCTGGAAGGACACCAGAAATGCATCTCATTAAAAACGGACATTGATGAAGTTCAGTAAATTTGAGCAGAGAGTACATTAATCCTATATTGCTTTGGTAAATAATATATTTATTAGTACATCAACGGCAATAAAGTAAGTATCATTGATGATAGCTTCAATTATGTGCTACACGCAACTATAAAAAACTGTTGGCATACAGTGTCATAAAGGAAAGCATGGGCTTTAACATGCACGAAAAAAAATGTACACAAACTGTAATGTTCGTTTAAGGTTCATGTTTTATAAATCGATAGTGAACATCAATGAGAGATAATTTGTCCCATTTGTAGATAGTATTGATGTCTTCATTCATCATGTGGATTGTTCTGCGACGTTGACAGCATTGTTCAATAGGAATTCATACTCGCGTGGCACAGAGCAACGATACGGATGTTGTTGTTCACCGTGCGTTTTTACCATTAAGTTTGGGCATATTAAAAAAAGAAGATTGCCGGTTACATTAGTTTAAAGCTCGAACACCAACTTCAAGGGGTAACCTTTGTTCGAGGTTTCCTTGTTCATGAAAACTGCAATTTAAATTTGGAATACTACATAATAAAGGGTCAACTATATTGTTATAATAAATAAGTACATGAGTTGGTTGGTTGAGAGAAGGGTAATCTTATGCTACCTCTTGTTAAAACAATTATGGTTAATGGAGAGATTGCAGTTTTCACAGAGAAAAGGAAAGCCATACTCCCATAGGCAATATCGGAGAGCATGGCAAGCATATCTCTTCTGATACGGGTGCTACCGAGGACCCAGATCGTGTTGTTGCTGTTGGCGAACACCCCCGGACACTGGAGTGTTGTGAAGTGTCCGGATCGTTCTTGGCGGATCTTATTGACTGGAGTGGCGTGGCAAACCAGCAATGTTCAAAGCTTTTAACGGCTTTGCTTTCTGAGTGTTGTGCTGATATCACAACAGGGAACATCACACTGTAGTGCAATGCCGATCCGCTAGAACCACAATCTGAGCCCCGTAATTTGTGTATGTGCATTTTGGTAGACTGACACCCTCTGTGAGCAACGCAATTTATGCTCAAAAGTTTGTGAAGACCTTTACAGGACTTCTTGGAAGACAATTTTTTGTCTTCCTGTGTGTTTCCTCTGGGAGGAATACTTTGAGCCCGTCAAATGATGTTGCTCTGGACATGGCCACATATAACTGACCATGTGTGAACACGGGCTCAGGTAAATACAAACCAACATACCTGAGAGATTGTCCCTGTGCCTTGTTGATAGTAAGGCAGTATGCTAGTCTGACTAGGAAATTGCCGTCGCTTGATGTTGAACGGCATCTCCGTGTCTTGTGTTGACAATGTTATTCTGGGAATCATGACCTGCTGGCCTCTGTGTTCCTTCGTGATGATCTCTGCTGTGATCACGTTACGTCGGAGATGGCGTACAATGAGTCTTGTGCCGTTACAAAGACCTTTCTTTGGATTTAGATTCCTCAGAAGAATGATTGTTGCACCAACCTTAAATAAGGAATGTTCGAGATTACGATGTGTATCATCGGATGACCATTATTATTATTTAAAATAAGTGTAGAATTGATGTATAATTAGTACATATAAGAAATTATACCTTGAGTCTAAGTCGATGTAATGGCATTCCGTTAGGAGTTAGATTGTTGAGAAACTCAATTGGATATGCCGCCTCCTCATCTGGATCCTCTGTTATCACACTGTCTGTGCTGTAGTATGTTCTGTCAGGAGTTTGTAGTCTTTCCAGAATGATGTCATTGATTTGATGTGAGAAGTCATTCTTTGGGGTAAGACAACAACGTTCTGACATGGTTACGGATCCAGCATGAGGTGGGACTGTGGTGTGTTAGGCTGGGGATATATGAAGTTGAGCATTTCCTCTTGCGAAGATGTGCATATTTGATGTGGCAAAGTGATATTGTCAAGTGCATCATGTGGTTCTTGTTTGTTGCCGAGTCTTAGGAGCCATTCTGAGAATTCTCTGTAAGATTCATCTTGAACAGCTCTCATGTTTGTGTGCAGGCGATGTTGTCGAAACTGTGCCCACAAATCCTGATTTGATATGATTTAAGACTCTCTGATACGATTTTCTCCTTCCTGCTTTGGGACAACAGGTAGACTTGTCTGAAATCGCCACCAAGTAACATGAATTTGCCACCAAATGGCTTTTAACTCTTGTGATATCCCGAAGCAGTCTGTCAACTGCTTGTAATGCCAATGCTGGTATCATTGAAGCTTCATCCCATATGAACAGGGTTGTTTCACGCAACACTTGTGTGCTCTTCGGCTCTGTCTCTTGACATTGCATGTTGATTCCAGCTTCAATGGTATTGGAATTTGGAATTGCGAATGCGATGTTCTGCCATTAATAAGCAGTGTTGCTGCAATTCCTGACCAAGCCATGCACTGAACTTTGTGCCCAGATGCATGAAGATTACGAACCAACGTGTTGTAGAGAAATGTTTTCCCTGTGCCAGCTGGTCCGTCGAGAAAGTGACAGTTCTGCTCTGATTGCGCCTCAATCGCTTGAATAATGGCTGTGTATACCACTTGTTGTTCTGGATTCAATGCAGTGCGCATTTGTTCTCCTTTGCTCTCTTTCGTTTTCAACATCCATGTGATCTTCCTCTGAAAACATAAACAATAGTTTATTTGGTAGAAATAGAATTATATATTGGCTAAATTATAACAGTGAATATCATCATGTTAAGTTGTAAATCACCTTGTTCTGGAATGATAAAGTCGGCTGGCAGCTGTGGAAGATGATCGGTAGTTCGTGATTGACAAACCATGAACCTTCAAATTGTTGTCAATATCATGTAGACATTGATACATGTGTCTGTCTTGGAAGGTTATGTCTGGATTGTTGAGTTGATCACGTCTGACAAAGTCTTCACTCATTGCTTCTTTGAAGGCGTTGAAGAGTGTTCTGATGTCTGATGGCGTTTGAAAGAGTAGCAATGATGCAAACAACTGTCTGAGTTGCGAAGGCATATTGAAGATGACAGCTTCTTCAAGACAACGTGTGACTTCGGCATCATCTTCTAGTAGCCCTAGAGCTAATGCTGCATCTTTGAAGGAATCACATAGATTACCTTCACTGTACGAAGATCTTCAAATGAAGTAGCTCCTCGTGATGCAATAGCAAAAGTCTGAGTGCAAACTTTTGCTCGCAAGGTCTCGGCTGCACTTGATTAATTCTACCAATGATGGGCATTGTTCTTCTTTGTCTGGCAGTCCATGTTTTTGAACGCTCCTGGAAGACATAGTGCTCTGGTATCTCATGATAGAGGTACTGACGTGCAGCTGGATCTTGCTGGTTGAGTTCAAACCATGCTGTAAGTGTTGTTCTATCACCAATGTTGTTGAGCCTTTGTTCGTCATCATTGTCATGAAAGATGACTTGTTGCTCAAATGGCAGATGAACAGAAAGCCGTTTGACTATGTGGCTCTTGTCGTGCATGGGGAACTGCATAAGCCGATAGACAGCTTCATGTGGTCCAATATATCTTGCGTTGATGTATTGGCGCACCTCGTCGTGTTCAATGTCTTGAGGTACTTGCTGTTGATTTTCTTCAAGAATTTCAACATGTGCCATATCATGTCCTTTGTGGATATATTTGAAAATGTACTTGACACTTTTTACTGTACTGCATATTTCCACGTTGATATGACACTGATATTTGATGAGTAGGTGTCTGTTTGTGGAACTACCCAAGTATCATCCAAATGCGGTCATTCACATTGACTGGATGAGACAGCGCCGTCTGTAGAGAGGATAGCCGTTGACATTGATTTGAGTGTCAGCAACTTGTTCTTTTGGAAAGTGCTTTTTGCATTGTTGTTTTCCATGCACACGCACTGAGGATTTAAATTTCCACAGGGTCCTGTGTCATGTGCTTCAGACCAACTTGTGATATTTTGCATCCTGTGGATCCGGTATCTCTGCTGATATGAGTTGATCCACCTGACAATGAACATGAACATGATAGTTAGCAACTATTATTGAGATCACGTACAGAATAGTTGTAGCACATGTCCATCATGACATACACTGCATTTGATGTATAAATATAATTATATGAGTAAGAATTATTACAATCTCTATATCAGAGTATGTAGATATTACCTGCTGTGGTGTTCGTGGTTTATCAGCTTGTGAAAGAAACAGGATCATGTGTGCGTGTGGTAGGCCTCTCTTCTGAAATTCTATGACATACACATGTGCAGTGACATGTCCAAGAATGTGCTTGTCTAGTATGTCTTTGAGTAGTTCTTTGAGTTTGAGTTGAAATACTCGTGTGACAATGTCCGGTCGATCATTGGCCGTCTGGGTGGTAGAATGTTTTCTTCTATCTCCTTCCATTTGGGATTGGCAGTCATTGTGAGGAAGATGTCTGGCTTGCCATACTTCCTTACAATTGTCATTGCATCTTGAAAATGTTGATACATGTTTCTTTGGCTGCCTGGAAAGGTTGAGGGTAGAATGATAACACGGCCAACATCGATATGTATAGGCTGATTCGGATTGTTAGCCCTGGCCATCTGGTTTTCGAGTTCAGCTCTTCTGTGGAGATGATCCATCAGGCCTCGATAAGTGTCAACACGAAGCTGACGTTGATTTTCATAATCCAGTGCAGTTTATTGCCTTCTATCTTCGTATATGCATCTACCAGATACTGTTGAAATAGAAGTGATGCAATGTGGATGGCTGAGAATGCATCCCTGACCTGGATTCTGTATAAATAGTATTCGGCAAGGGTTAGTCTGGTACGACGGTTACGATTATTGTGGTGTTCACCCGCTACGTGCGCTGTCGGCAATCGTTGAAGGTCCAACTGTAACCTGTCACCATGAAAGAATATCAATGGATACGTGAGAGGATCGGCAATTGGACTCGTTGCGTAAATCTTCATGAGATCTCCGCGTCTTGTTTGTATCTGCAATTCTCTATCATCAGGATTTGGTGCACCTCCATTTTGTACAGTATATATAGCTGCAATTTCTCTGGCAGTGGATTATCGTATCTGCGATCTTGTTGTGGGCGACCTGTGATGATCATTTTGAATGTCGGAACAGGCTGATTGTTTGCAATAGCTTGCTGCCGCTGTTCCTCCAATATTTCACCCATGCTTCGATAATGTTGTGCAAATCGATTGACTGCCATTAATTCATTCTGGAGAAGTGCAACAATGTCCAAATCAAGACGTTGTTCTTGCAGTGTTTTGCCGTTCCTGCAATGCTTGTTGCGTATCCATGATGTAAAGTTCTGCGTATTTTCTGGATCTGTTCTGTCTCTGTTACACCTGTTAATGATGCAAAGCAAAGTTAGGTAAATAGAAATTCAACCGTAGCCAGCATAAATGAATAATAAGTTATATTGATAATGACTGGAATCATATTGTATCAATTACCTGTCATGTGATATGCTTTCCGTGAATTGTGATAACTGGTGGTCCAGCTCTAGCATGACGTACAATATCAGCCTTCCATGATGCCATGGCCATTAATGAGTTGTATTGGCGGAAGCGCTTTAAGAAATATTTGATTCGGCAGTATCACCAGTGTATAAATGCATGACACTTACTGGAGGTGGTTCAATTTGATCCAGAATTAAACCTCCCATGCAACATTTGTTGTATTGTTTTTTTGTGTTTTGTTCTTCTTTGAAGTACTTTGCACCACAATGAATGCATGTTCCGGTCATTTTATTCAAGTGGTGTGGTAATGGGGAGAAGGGGATGAGGTTTTCAGCTTCATTGTTCTCGGGGACAGGGTTGTCAACTTGCATTTGCTGATCTTCAACGGGTTCTGGTATCTGATTTTCATCGGTACTGGAACTGCATCTTGCATCTCGATGTCTAAAGTGTCCTGCTGCTGAAGCTCTTGGTTCTGAATGGGAAGCTCTGGTTCCATGTCCATCTCCATTGGCTGTATCTGTGGAGGATACTGTGCTGGAAATGGCTGATATTCAGGGGCTTCTAGCTGACGGTTTTCGAGCTGCAATTGTTGAAGATCGTTGACTGCTGCAAGTGGGATCGGCATTTCCTGTCTGTTGAGGTTGAAGCTGTTGATTGATCTGTCTCCTATACTGCACATTCTCCCGCACTTGATTTCGGCGTCTGTCACCGTTATACTTCTTTGGCTTGCGCGGCATGGTGCAAGTTGTGAATTTAAAAGAAGTAGGAAAATTAAATTAGGCAATATTATTGTAAATGTTATTGCTTGGCCTCAATAGCAACAACAATGGAATAATTATAGCCCTGTGTAAAGCTGCAACACAAAGAAGTAAATATTATGTATTTAAAGGTATGGTAGTGTTAAGTATAATGTTGTAAATAAATCATTATCATAAAAGTAATGCTATGTAATATGATGTAATTTTTATGAAAACCCTTACGTTAAACTGTGCTCGTTTCTGTTATGTAAACAGTCACTAAAATGGAAGAGAGTAAATTGAAATTAAAATTATTGTTGACATGAATAAACGAATCATAAAAAGAGACTCCTAAAACCTGTACGCAATGAAATTAACTTGTTGAATCCAGTGCAGTTGTTAAGAATTCAACAAATTTGGTTACAGAGTAAATTTGTTAAAAACGGCGCCATAAATGTTTGTTCATATATTCCAGATGCATAAAACAAAAATGATGTTTTTATCCATGGTAAAGTAACTCGCTGCACATAGGTTACATTTACAAATCATTTAAGAACGAAAATATCATGTTCTGGTTCTGGTATCTGATGAAAATCAGATACCAGTAATGGAAAGAAGTTTGTAAAAGAGAGGTGTCCGTTAATTTTAAAATCGATCAAAGTGGGCCTGTTTTTATAAAGTAAACAACTAATTAAAGAGCTGAACAAAATAGTGAGAAGGAAAAACTGCAATGAATTAATTCATTTCTTACCGAGCCTTGTGTCTTTCAAAACTATGGTGAGAAGCGAAAGAGAAATTAGGATAGTTATAAACTTGAAATATTTAATAAAAATATGATGCTGAATAACAACCTTTCTTGCCATGAAAAGCATGGAAAGAAGAGCAAAAATTATTGACATTATTAAGCGAAATAGCGATAAAGAAGCTTGTTAGCTTATAATGATAGCTTGTTAGAAAAAAACAACATTCATAATACTTACTCAGCGATAAATAATTCCATATAATGATATCCTATTATAATTTGGACAACTAAATTAAATTAGGCAAAATCTAATTGTGCAAATAATTAGAGGCGGGATTTCTATTGTACCATACAGCTCCCATGATTGGTTTATACACGTCACGTGTTAGAAAAGGCGGGAAACTTGTTAGTGAAAAGGGAATTCCCCTTCGTCCGTCAGATTTGTTATAAAGGTAGGAGAGAGAAAATGCACGTGAAGTGAAATTGAATTACATAATGGCGCGATAGCATGCCAGCCAAGTATAGCCAGTGAGTATAGCAGATTGAGGAAAGGCATGGTGAGAGTCCAACTGCATCTTCTTAAATCATTTCCATCTGAAGAGTATGTATAAAGTATTTTGACTCACTGTTAAAAATGTGTTAACTCCAGTCTCATTTTCTGAGTTTAGATTGCAAAAATCGCTTAAAAAAGAATCATACTGTGAATAAATGACCACCCTTACCTGGTGCAACTGCAACATGGCATTCATGAAAGTGAATACCATGCATTGGGTAAGTTATTAAGTGAAGGTTTTGCAACGAAATCATGTCAACATTCATAACTGATAAAGCTTTCTGAATTATTAGGAAATATGATTTAAATATTAAAAATACTGGAACATATAATTTGGAACATTTGGAACATATAAAATAAAACATTTGGAACATATAATGAGAACAAATAGTATAGTAATAAAAACTTTGACCATGCATGAACAAAAAAATGTGAAATGTTTTTCAAATTTTGGATATGAAAAGTAGATAATGTTAGTCAATATTTTGTGTTAATGTCAGCAGTTGAATTTTATTGATGGTTTAAAAGTTGTTATTTTCATGCATGGTCAAAAGCAGGACATGTTAAATTAGTTAGGAAACTATTCATTTACACATGTCCTGCATAATTTTTGCGGCCCTTTGGGTGGGCATGGCCACCATCAATGTTCGCGAGAATTCTTTGGTGGCCTTCCCACCCTTTTTCTCATTTTTGGCCTTTCTTTGGCCTTTGCCAATCCTGACAAAGGCCTCCTTCTGTGATCTGTGAATACACAATTATGTTATAGGTTGTTTTTTGGTGAAAGGATATTATGCAATATTGGAAGATATCAA
Organism: Sanderia malayensis; assembly: GCA_013076295.1. Classification (NCBI taxonomy): domain Eukaryota; kingdom Metazoa; phylum Cnidaria; class Scyphozoa; order Semaeostomeae; family Pelagiidae; genus Sanderia; species Sanderia malayensis. The sequence continues at coordinate 10,588 of RQOL01000078.1, read as the reverse complement.
TTGAACAACTGAGCTTCAAATACAGCAGGTATACTTACACTATTTCTTTGGCGGGGAGTCTTCTCCCTTCCTTGTCATGGAGGAGAATTTTTTTGTGCTGCCCAATTCTTTGAATTGGGCAGCACATTCCCTCTTCAGATTGAAAATGTCTTTGTACGTTATTTCCTAGGATACAAAAGCAAACAATGAAATAATTTTCCACGAAAAACAATAACCATGAAATATGAATTAATTATTGTGAATTGTGCAAAAAAACTGATTAATTATGAATGAATATATATTTGCTATAATTACTTTTGCTTCATCACCAAGCCAGATGATCATTTTTTTTTGTGGCTCAGCTTTTTGGTTGCACTTGCAAACCTGAAGCCATAATAACCTTAAAGCAAACAAATTATAGTTGTTTTTCTTTAATAAGGATAATTGGTTGTGAAAAACAGAACATGTTTGCATGAAGTTGTACTGATACAAAATCAAAGGACAACTGCTAAACTGCAAATAGTGAAAAAGCAATAACATAATAGTGATTTAACTAGCAAGTAGTAAGTTATACATATGGTTGGTAAACATAATAGTAATGGAAAATTTCATTATCTAAATAATATTGAAAGAAAAGTACATACCCAAAAATCTGAAAAAAAATGAAGATGTCAACAGCTAAACTGCAAATACTGAAAAAGAAGAAGATAATTGTGATTTAAATGCTAAGTAGTAAGTTGTACATATGGTTGGTGAACATAAAAGTAATGGAGACTTTCATTATATGAGTACATACCGAAATCTGAACAATGTAAAAAATGAAAGGATAAAAGGCAACTACCAAACTGTAAATACTGGAAAAGAATAAGATAATTGTGATTGAAATGGTAAGTAGTAAGTTATACATATGCTTAGTGAAGACAAAGTAATGGAGAATCTCATTATCCAAGTAACATTGAACTGAAAGTACATACCGAAAATGTGCTAAACGAAATAAAAATCGAGCAGGGCAACTGCCAAACTGCAAATACTGGAAAAATAATAAGATGATTGTGATTTATATGGTAAGTAGTAAGATATACTATGCTTAGTGAAGACAATAGTAATGGAGAAACTCATTATCCAAGTAACATTGAACTGAAAGTACATACCGAAAATGTGCTAAACGAAATAAAAATCGAGCAGGGCAACTGCCAAACTGCATATACTGGAAAAATAATAAGATGATTGTATTTATATGGTAAGTAGTAAGTTATACATATGCTTAGTGAAGACAATAGTAATGGAGAAACTCATTATCCAAGTAACATTGAACTGAAAGTACATACCGAAATTTTTTTTCTTCAGTATTAGGAAGGTACACCGAAAACAATTGAAAAACTAAACGAAGACTGGAAAAGGAATATCATCAGTGATTAAATACATGGAAATAGTTGTGCATGTAATAAAAAATTTGGGTATTATTTGTAAATGTCTTCATTAATATGTAAAAGTATAAATTATTAGTAATGAGTTAAAAACAATTTACCTGTTGACTTGTGGCTCTACTTTGACAATGACGAACACAAACGGAAAATATTTTTGGCGCGTTGCGTTGTGAAGATAATTTTGAATATGAGCACCATAGCAACAGATTGAAGATGGCCTCGTATAATAAAATATAGATAACTGAAATCGAGGCCTCCTGGAAATGTTACAGAATGCGTAAATATTGTTAGTATGTGGGTGGAAACACCCTGGTAGTGGCCTGATAGTCTGAAATTGAGTTATGAGAAATGACTACAGAAAATGAAGACTTTTCAAGAGAAGCATATGTAATGTTGCACGCTTCACTGGTAAATTATATTCAGGTAAATAGTACATTTATGTTGTAAGATATACAGTTTTTGTTGCAACTATAAAATTATAAGTTGAATTCATCTCCTTTCAACCTTTGTTGTGTGTTCTTAATATTCTATCATCAATCATGCATCTTCTTCATTCTCTTTGTATTTATCAATGAAGGGTACTACAAAGTATAAAGTATAAAAATATATTAACAATATTTCTATACAACAAAGTATAGAAATATATTAACAAATTGGAGAACATATGATTGCCTACAAAGACTTAAAAAACTGCTTGAACATACTATTAAATGCAACATGAAAAATAAAATGCTACATCATACCCAAAAATACTATACATGACCATGCAATACTATAATGTATGATACTAAATATATACAATCATGCAATACTATCTTGTATCACACTATATCAAATATAATATATGTTGTATATTATCAAGAAACATTGACTGATAGGGCGCACTTCGTGCGCTGCATTCGCTTACGCTCATGCATCTTTCAACCCCACGTACAATAGGTTAGCTCGCTGCGCTCGCCTGTCTATCTATTATCAAGAAACTTTGACTGATAGGGCGCACTTCGTGCGCTGCATTCGCTTACGCTCATGCCTCTTTCAACCCCACGTACAATAGGTTAGCTCGCTGCGCTCGCCTGTCTATCTATTATCAAAAAGCATTGACTGGTAGGCGCACTTCGTGCGCTGCATTCGCTTACGCTCATGCCTCTTTCAACCCCACTCACAATGGGTTGGCTCGCTGCGCTCGCCTGTCTATCTATTATCAAGAAACATTGACTGATAGGGCGCACTTCGTGCGCTGCATTCGCTTACGCTCATGCCTCTTTCAACCCCACGTACAATAGGTTAGCTCGCTGCGCTCGCCTGTCTATCTATTATCAAGAAACTTTGACTGATAGGGCGCACTTCGTGCGCTGCATTCGCTTACGCTCATGCCTCTTTCAACCCCACTCACAATGGGTTGGCTCGCTGCGCTCGCCTGTCTATCTATTATCAAGAAACTTTGACTGATAGGGCGCACTTCGTGCGCTGCATTCGCTTACGCTCATGCCTCTTTCAGCCCCACTCACAATGGGTTGGCTCGCTGCGCTCGCCTGTCTATCTATTATCAAGAAACATTGGCTGATAGGGCGCACTTCGTGCGCTGCATTCGCTTACGCTCATGCATCTTTCAACCCCACGTACAATAGGTTAGCTCGCTGCGCTCGCCTGTCTATCTATTATCAAGAAACATTGACTGATAGGGCGCACTTCGTGCGCTGCATTCGCTTACGCTCATGCATCTTTCAACCCCACGTACAATAGGTTAGCTCGCTGCGCTCGCCTGTCTATCTATTATCAAGAAACATTGACTGATAGGGCGCACTTCGTGCGCTGCATTCGCTTACGCTCATGCCTCTTTAAACCCCACTCACAATGGGTTGGCTCGCTGCGCTCGCCTGTCTATCTATTATCAAGAAACATTGACTGATAGGGCGCACTTCGTGCGCTGCATTCGCTTACGCTCATGCCTCTTTCAACCCCACGTACAATAGGTTAGCTCGCTGCGCTCGCCTGTCTATCTATTATCAAGAAACTTTGACTGATAGGGCGCACTTCGTGCGCTGCATTCGCTTACGCTCATGCCCATACATACATACCTACATACATACATACCTACATACATACATACATACATACATACATACAAACTTACTAACCTACTATAAAAACATACTATACATACTATACCTACTATAAAAACATTCTATACCTACTATACAAGCATACAAACACTTGTCGAAAGTTTAAATGAGGAAAATCGTGCAAATAGTGCCTGAAAAATTCATAACTTTGACTTTGTTTTCATTGGGCCTAAGCGTTGCAAGCATGCCGAAGCAACGCCTACTACAAAAATAACAACTATTTCAACTGAAAATACAAAACAAAGCTATCACCTGTTTTCTATTGTTTCCTGCAACTCTCCAGGGTCTTTGAAACAAATAGCAGCTTTTTGCACAGATAATTCAGGTGGTAAAACACTTTGAAAGGCGCCGTTTGTGTGCAAAACAAAAACACGCTTCTTCCCCAAAAGTACCTGTTGCAAGCCGAAGACGTGGGTCGCGCGAAAAGAGCCAATCAAGTTGCAGCAAAAGGCGAAACGGGTCACGTGAACAGCGACTACGTGGCTCGAAAATGGAGTTCGCAACGCGAATTTGGAATTTTCGCCACCGTAAACTGTAGTTTTTTCGTGATAGCACAATTAGCAGAATAATTAATGGAAATAAATCAAAAGAACTTAAAAAAACGAAACCAAAAATAGATAACCTTGGTCTAATTAATAATTGGCACTTTCCATTTGAAATTTAGCACAATAAATGTACAAACAAAAAAGCCTTTTTGATTACACGGTTCGCCGATTCGGCCCATTGTTTTGAGGCGTTCGACCTATTGTTTCGGGTCGAATCTATTGTTTTTGGCAAGAAAGTGCGTCATCACGTGACCTCCGCAGAATATATATATTAGATACTAGCCGGGGGCCCGGTCACTACGCTCCCTCCACGGAGCCCCTCAAGTAACAAAAGTTTAATGTGGTTGGCGCGTTTCGCGCGCTGCATTCGCTCCCGCTCATGCCCATACATACATACATACATACATACATACATACATACATACATACATACATACATACATACATACATACATACATACATACATACATACATACATGAGCCGGGTTCGGTCGCTTCGCTCCCTCCCCGGAGCCCATCAAGGAAACAAAGCTTAATCTGGTTGGCGCGCCTCGCGCGCTGCATTCGCTGCCGCTCATGCCCATACATACATACATACATACCCTACAATACATACCCTACAATACATACCCGACAATACATACCCTACAATAAATACCCTACAATACATATCCTACAATACATACCCTACAAACATACCCTACAATACATACCCTACAATACATACCCTACAATAAATACCCTACAATACATACCCTACAATACATACCCTACAACACATACCCTACATAACATACCCTACAACACATAACCTACATAACATACCCTATAATACATACCCTACAATACATACCCTACAATAAATACCTTACAATAAATACCCTACAATACATACCCTACAATAAATACGCTACAATACATACCCTACAATAAATACCCTACAATGCATACCCTACACTACATACCATACAATACATACCCTACAATACATACCCTACAATACATACCCTACAATAAATACCCTACAATACATACCATACATAACATACCCTACAATACATACCCTACGATACATAGCCTACAATACAAACCCTACAATACATACCCTATGATACATACCCTACGATACATACCCTACAATACATACCTTACAATACATACCCTACAATACATACCCTACAATACATAGCCTACATTACATACCCGACAATACATACCCTACAATAAATACCCTACAATACATACCCTACAATAAATACCTTACAATACATACCCTACAAACATACCCTACAATACATACCCTACAATACATACCCTACAATAAATACCCTACAATACATACCCTACAATACATACCCTACAACACATACCCTACATAACATACCCTACAACACATAACCTACATAACATACCCTATAATACATACCCTACAATACATACCCTACAATAAATACCTTACAATAAATACCCTACAATACATACCCTACAATCAATACCCTACAATACATACCCTACAATAAATACCCTACAATGCATACCCTACACTACATACCATACAATACATACCCTACAATACATACCCTACAATACATACCCTACAATAAATACCCTACAATACATACCATACATAACATACCGTACAATACATACCCTACGATACATAGCCTACAATACAAACCCTACAATACATACCCTATGATACATACCCTACGATACATACCCTACAATACATACCTTATAATACATACCCTACAATACATACCTTACAATACATACCCTACAATACATACCCTACAATACATAGCCTACATTACATACCCTACAATACATACCCTACAATACATACTCTACGATACATACCCTACAATAAATACCCTACAATACATACCCTACAATACATACCCTACATACATACCCTACAATACATACCCTACAATACATACCCTACGATACATACCCCACAATGCATACGCTACAATAAATACCCTACAATACATACCCTACATACATACCCTACAATACATACCCTACGATACATACCCTACGATACATACCCTACAATAAATACCCTACAATACATACCCTACAATACAAACCCTACAATACATACTCTACGATACATACCCTACAATAAATACCCTACAATACATACCCTACAATAAATACCCTACAATAAATACCCTACAATACATACCCTACAATAAATACCTTACAATACATACCCTACAATACATACCCTACAATACATACCCTACGATACACACCCTACCATACACACCCTACCATACTTCCCCCTGGCAAGCGACCACCCAGCGCCCACCCTGCCGCCCCCCTAAAAGCCGTTTCTTCTGAAAGTGAAAAAATGAATTCATCAACGTACTTTAAAAACACTAAAACTTTCAAATTAAATTAACGTGGCGAATTTTCGTCCCACAGAACCCACGAAAATATCAAAATGAAGCTAATAGCTTGGCGAACATTTATCGAAAGTATTTGGGTGAAAAAAACAAAGTTTTGGCAGGTTAAAAAATAATTTTCGCAAATGCAAAACACACGCGTGTTGCTTGAAAATTTCTTGTTTTCCAATAAAACCCAAACTCGGCCAAAACTGTCCAAAATCAGAGGAAAATCAACAAAAGAAAAAAAACAAAGCCATATAACTTTAGTTCTTGGGTAAATAAACAGTTATCGAAAGTTTAAATGGAGAAAATCGGCCCAGAACGACCCGAGAAAATCAAAATTGTCTTCGTGTTTTGGTTAGGCCCTCGAGCCGAAAGAAAAACGTGAGTTGAAACAAAACAAAACTCGTGCTATTTTCAGCAAAAAACAATTGAATAAAAGGAAATACCTTGAAATAAATGTCCACACATTGTCTCCACAGGTCTTGACAACAATTGACACGTCTTTACAATTGATTTCCGGCACGTATTCACGTTTAAACCCGAGCAACTTGCCGCCCGTTCAACGAAAAAAACACGTGCTTCTCCCTGCTCGTTTTGCATCTCATTAACTCCTTCCTCGGAACTTTCTAGAAAGTAGGAACCCGAAATGGGCAATAACTCCCGAACCGCTGGGAGTAGAAATTAGCGGAAAGCTTTACTTTCATCAGCACAATGCAGCGATCATTTTCATACCAATTTGCACCCTTATTGACCCCCAGAAAAAAGCCTTTGAGTGGCAACGCCCTCTCCTTTGATCCCATTGTTCGGTCGAACGTCGATTGTTCACCAAACAATAGCCCATTGTTCACAGTCGGCGGGTCACGTGTGATCACTTTTTATTATATATAGACTAGCCGGGGGCCCGGTCGCTACGCTCCCTCCCCGGAGCCCATCAAGTAGAAAAAGCTTAATGTGGCTGGCGCGCTTCGCGCGCTGCCTTCGCTCCCGCTCATGCCCATACATACATACATACATACATACATACCCTACATACATACCCTACATACATACCCTACATACATACCCTACATACATACATACATACATGGGCCGGGTTCGGTCGCTTCGCTCCCTCCCCGGAGCCCGTCAAGTAAACAAAACTTAATCTGGTTGGCGCGCTTCGCGCGCTGCATTCGCTACCGCTCATGCCCCTACATACATACATACATACATACATACATACATACATGGGCCGGGTTCGGTCGCTTCGCTCCCTCCCCGGAGCCCGTCAATTAAACAAAGCTTAATCTGGTTGGCGCGCTTCGCGCGCTGCATTCGCTGCCGCTCATGCCCATACATACATACATACATACATACCCTACAATACATACCCTACAATACATACCCTACAATACATACCCAACAATACATACCCTACATAACATACCCTACAATGCATACCCTACAATACATACCCTACAATACATACCCTACATACTATACCCTACATTACATACCCTACATTACATACCCTACAATACATACCCTACAATACATACCCTACATTACATACCCTACAATACCTACCCTACAATAGATACCCTACAATACATACCTTACAATAGATACCCTACAATACATACCCTACAATACATACCCTACATACTATACCCTACATTACATACCCTACAATACATACCCTACGATACATACCCTACAATACATACCCTACAATTCAAACCCTACAATACATACCCTACAATACATACCCTACCATACATACCCTACACTACATACCCTACAATACATACCCGACAATACATAACCTACACTACATACCCTACAATACATACCCTACAATACATAACCTACACTACATACCCTACAATACAAACCCTACAATAAATACCCTACAATACATACCCTACATTACATACCCTATAATACATACCCTACAATACATACCCTACAATACATACCCTACAATACATACTCTACAATACATACCCTACAATACATACCCTACAATACATACTAAGACGTAACATTTCTAAAGAAAGTAAAGGTGGGAGTTCGAATCTTCCCCCCTGGCAAGCAATCACCCAGCGTCCACCCTGCCGCCCCCCTAAAAGCCGTTTCTTCTGAAAGTGAAAAAATGAATTCATCAACCTAACTTTACAAACACTAAAACTTTCAAATTCAATTAGCGTGGCAAATTTTTGTCCTAGACACCGCACGAAAATATCAACATGAAGCTAATAGCTTGGCGAACATTTATCGAAAACATTTGGGTGAAAAAAACAAAGTTTTGGCAGGTTAAAATTTAATTTTCGCGAATGCAAAATACACGCGTGTTGAGTGAAAATTTCGTGTTTTCCACCAAAACCCAATCTCGGCTAAAACTGTCCAAAAACAGACGAAAATCGACAAAACAAAAAAAACAAAACCAGATAACTTTAGTTCCCGTGTAAATAAACAGTTGTCGAAAGTTTAAATGGAGAAAATCGGCCCAGAACGACGCGAGAAAATCAAAATTGTCTTCGTGTTTTGGTTAGGCCCTCGAGCCGAAAGAAAAACGTGAGGTTAAACAAAACAAAACTCGTGCTATTTTCAGCCAAAAACAATTGAATAAAGGAAATACCTTGAAATAATTGTCCACACATTGTCTCCACAGGTCCTGAGAACAATTGACATGTCTTTACAATTGATTTCCGGCACGTATTCACGCTTAAACCCGAGCAACTTGCCGCCCGTTCAACTAAAAAAACACGTGCTTCTCCCTGCTCGTTTTGCATCGCATTAACTCTGTCCTCGGAACTTTCTAGAAAGTCGGAACACAAAATGGGCCATAACTCCCGAACCGCTGGGGTTAGAAATTAGCGGAAAGCTTTAGTTTCATCAGCACAACGCAGCGATCATTTTGATACCAATTTGCACCCTTATTGACCGCCAGGAAAAAAGCCTTTGAGTGGCAACGCCCGCTCCTTTGATCCCATTGTTTTTTCGAACGTCGATTGTTCACCAAACAATAGCCCATTGTTGAGCGCCGGCGGGTCACGTGTCGACGTAGATTATATAATAGAGACTAGCCGGGGGCACTCGCTTCGCTCGCTTCCCGGAGCCCCCGAAGCAACAAAAGTTTAATATGGTTGGCGCGCTTCGCGCGCTGCATTCACTCCCGCTCATGCCCATACATACATACATACATACATACATACCTACATACCTACATACCTACATACATACATACATACATACATTTATACATACATACATACATACATACATACATACATACATACATACATACATACATACATACATACATACATACATACATACATGAGCCGGGTTCGGTCGCTTCGCTCCCTCCCCGGAGCCCGTCAAGTAAACAAAGCTTAATCTGGTTGGGGCGCTTCGCGCGCTGCATTCGCTCCCGCTCATGCCCATACATACATACATACATACCCTACAATACATACCCTACAATACATACCCTACAATACAAACCCTACAATACATACTACAATACATACCTACAATACATACCTTACAATACATACCCTACAATACATACTTACGATACATACCTTACATACATACCCTACAATACATACCCTACGAACATACCCTACAATACATACCTTACAATACATACCCTACAAATACACATACCCTACAATACATACCCTACAATACATACCCTACAATACATACCCTACAATACATACCCTACAATAATACCTCTACAATACATACCCTACAATACATACTCCTACAATACACACCCTACAATACATGACCTACAATACATACCCTACAATACATACCCTACATACATACCCTACAATACATACCCTACAATACATACCCTACAATACATACCCTACAATACATACCCTATCGATACATACCCTACATACATACCCTACGATACATACCCTACAATAAATACCTTACAATACATACCCTTACAATAAATACCCTACAATAAATACCCTACAATACATACCCTACATAACATACCCTACAATACATACCCTACAATACATACCCTACAATAAATACCATACAATACATACCCTACAATACATACTACGACGCAACATTTCTAAAGAATGTAAGGGTGGGA
>RQOL01000779.1:0-39834 GCA_013076295.1 Sanderia malayensis | reverse complement strand
TGCTCTCTTTAGTTTTCAACATCCATGTGATCCTCCTCTGAAAACATAAACAATAGTTCATTTTGTATCAATAGGAGCATATATGGGCTAAGTAATTACAGTGAATATCATCATGTTAAGCTGTGAATCACCTTGTTCTGGAATGACAAAGTCAGCCGGTAGCTGAGGAAGGTGATCGTAGTTGGTGATTGACAAACCATGGACCTTCAAATTGTTGTCAATATCAAGTAGACATTGATACATGTGTCTGTCTTGAAAGGTTATGTCTGGATTGTCCAGTTGATCACGTCTGACAAAATCTTCACTCATCGCTTCTTTTAAGGTGTCGAAGAGTGTTCTTATGTCTGAAGGCGTTTGAAAGAGTACCAATGTGGCAAACAACTGTCTGAGTTGTGGTGGCATATTAAAGATGACTGCGTCGTGTAAACAGCGTGTGATTTCGGCATCATCTTCTAAAAGCCCTAAAGCTAATGCTGCATCTTTGAAAGAGTCACATAGATGACCTTCTACCGTTCGAAGGTCTTCAAATGACGTAGCTCCTCGTTTATGCAACAGCAAGAGTCTGAGTGCGAATTTTTGCTCGCAAGGTCTAGGCTGCACTTGATTTACTCTACCAATGAGTGGCATTGTTCTTCGTTGTCTGGCTGTCCATGTTTTTGAACGCTCCTGGAAGACATAGTGCTCTGGTATCTCATGGTAGAGGTACTGACGTGCAGCTGGATCTTGCTGGTTGAGTTCAAACCATGCTGTAAGTGTTGTTCTATCACCAATGTTGTTGAGCCTTTGTTCGTCATCATTGTCATGAAAGATGACTTGTTGCTCAAATGGTAGATGAACAGAAAGCCATTTAACTATGTGGCTTTTGTCGTGCATGGGGAACTGCATAAGCCGATAGACAGCTTCATGTGGTCCAATATATCTTGCGTTGATGTATTGGCGTACCTCGTCGTGTTCAATGTCTTGAGGTACTTGTTGTTGATTTTCTTCAAGAATTTCAACATGTGCCATATCATGTCCTTTGTGGATATATTTGAAAATGTACTTGACACTTTTAACTGTACTGCATATTTCCACGTTGATATGACACTGATATTTGATGAGTAGGTGTCTGTTGTGTGGCACTACCCAGGTATCATCCAATAATGCGATTATTCACATTGACTGGATGAAGACAGCGTCGTTTATAGAGAGGATAGCCGTTGACATTGATTTGAGTTTCAGCAACTTCTTCTTTCGGAAAGTGCTTTTTGCATTTGTTATTTTCCATGCACACGCAATGAGGATTTAAAACTCCACAGGGTCCATGTGTCATGTGCTTTAGGACCAACTTGTGATATTTTGCATCCTGTGGATCCGGTATCTCTGCTGATATGAGTTGATCGACCTGATAATGAACATGATAATTAGCAACTATTATTATTGAGATCACGTACAGAATAGTTGTAGCACATGTCCATTATGACATACTCTGCATTTGATGTTATAAATATAATTATGTATATGAGTAAGAATTATTACAATCTCTATATCTGAGTGTGTAAATATTACCTGTTGTGGTGTTCTCGGTTTATCAGCTTGTGAAAGAAACAGGATCATGTGTGCGTGTGGTAGTTCTCTCTTTTCTATGACATACACATGTGCAGTGACATGTCCAGTTCAGTTCAGTTCAGTTCATTTAATTTTAAATTCCACTACATACAAATTTCATAAAAGCATTAAACAACACTAAACATAAACTACGGGCTACAAATTACAAATACAAGTATAGAGATTTAACATAACTACAGAAAAATAGGAAATTTGTATGAAGAGGAATTCTTGAGGAGGAGCCCCCTCAGTAGCAGAGCTAATCGAGGAGAGAGCACCCCCTTCTAGGAAAATTTGAATTAATGGATATCGATAATGACAAAATAGTGTTGATGACTATCTATAATCTGCTTTAGTAATTGTTTTCAAAAAGGATGGCTTTGAGTCTCTGACGAAAGATATTGACAGATGGTGACTGTTTTATATTTACAGGAATGTCATTCCAACACTTTGATCCATGGTAATGTATAGATCTAAGGCCATATTGATTGGTGTTTTTCTGAGTTAAAAATAGATGATCCTTGCTAGCCTGTCGTGTACCATATTGATGAACGAGTGCCACAGATTTAAAGAAGTTGTGGAAACAAGTAGGGGAGATTTTATTAATAGATTCATACACAAAGGTTAGAAGTTTAAGTTGAAAGAGATCATGCAGTTTTAAGATTTTTAAATCTGAGAAGATAGGAGTTGTGTGCGAAGTAAAGTTCTCAAATGCAATTGCCCTTATGACCCGTTTCTGTAATAGGAACACTGGATTGATATAAGTCTCATACGTAAGACCCCAAACTAAGATTCCATATGGGAGAAAAGGTGAAAATAAAGAATTATAAAGACATATTAGAACATTTATTGGTCCAAGAATGTCCAAGAATGTTGTTGTGTAGTATGTCTTCGAGTAGTTCTTTGAGTTTGAGTTGAAATACTCTTGTGACAATGTCTGGTCGATGTTTTCTTCTATCTCCTTCCATTTAGGATTGGCAGTCATTGTGAGGAAGATGTCTGGCTTGCCATACTTCCTTACGATTGTCATTGCATCTTGAAAATGTTGATACATGTTTCTTTGGCTGCCTGGAAAGGATGACGGTAGAATGATAACACGGCCAACATCGATATGTACGGGCTGATTCGGATTGTTAGCCCTGGCCATCTGGTTTTCGATTTGAGCTCTTCTGTGCAGATGATCCATCAGGCCACGATATGTGTCAACACGAAGCTGACGTTGATTTTTCATAATCCAGTGCAGTTTATTGCCTTCTATCTTCGTATATGCATCTACCAGATACTGTTGAAATAGAAGTGATGCAATGTGGATGGCTGAGAATGCATCCCTGACCTGGATTCTATATGAATAGTATTCGGTGAGGGTTAGTCTGGTGCGTCGGATACGATTCATGTTTTGCTGACCCCTTACGTTTGCAGTCGGCAATCGTTGCAGGTCCAAACTGTAACCACTGTCACCGTGAAAGAATATCAATGGATACGTGAGAGGATCGGCACTTGGACTGGTTGCGTAAATCTTCATGAGATCTCCGTGTCTTGTTTGAACTTGCAGTTCTCTGTCTTCAGGATTTGGTGCACCTCCATTCTGTACTGTGTATATAGCTGCAATTTCTCTGGCAGTAGGATTATCGTATCTGCGATCTTGTTGTGGGCGACCTGTTATGATCATTTTGAATGTCGGAACAGGCCGATTGTTTGCAATAGCTTGCTGCCGCTGTTCCTCCAATATTTCACCCATGCTTCGAAAATGTTGTGCAAATCGATTGACTGCCATTAATTCATTCTGGAGAAGTGCAACGATGTCCAAATCAAGACGCTGTCCTCCTGCAGTGTTTTGCCGTTCCTGCAAGGCTTGTTGCGTATCCATGATGTATAGTTCTGCATATTTTCTGGATCTGTCTGTTTCTGTTACACCTGTTAATGATGCAAAGCATAAGTTAGGTAAATAGAAATTCAACTGTAGCCAGCATAAATGAATAATAAGTTATATTGATAATGACTGGAATCATATTGTATCAATTACCTGTCAGGTGATATGCCTTTCCATGAATTGTGATAACTGGTGGTCCAGCTCTAGCATGACGTACAATATTAGCCTTCCATGATGCCATGGCCATTAATGAGTTGTATTGGCGGAAGTGCTTCAAGAAATATTCTGATTCGGCAGTATCACCAGTGTATAAATGCATGACTTCGGCCGGAGTTGGTTGAATTTGATCCAGAGCAATTAAACCTCCCATGCAACATTTGTTGTATTGTTTTTTTGTGTTTTGTTCTTCTTTGAAGTACTTTGCACCACAATGAATACATGTTCTTTTCATTTTATTCAAGTGGTGTGGTAATGGGGAGAAGGGGATGAGGTTTTCAGCTTCATTGTTCTCGGGGACAGGGTTGTCAACTTGCATTTGTTGATCTTCAACTGGTTCTGGTATCTGATTTTCATCAGGTACTGGAACTGGGTCGTGCATCTCGATGTCTGCAGGCTGTTCTGCTGCTTGAAGCTCTTGGTTCTGAATGGGAAGCTCTGGTTCCATGTCCATCTCCATCGGCTGTATCTGTGGAAGGGGATACTGTGCTGGAAAGGGCTGATATTCAGGGGCTTCTAGCTGACGGTTTTCGAGCTGCATTTGTTGAGGATCGTTGACTGCTGCAAGTGGGTTATCCGCATTTCCCGTCTCTTGAGGTTGAAGCTGTTGATTGATCTGTCTGTGATGCTGCATATTCTCCCGCACTTGATTTCTACGCCTGGTGCCGGTTATTCTTCTCTTGGCCTTGCGCGGCATGGTGCACGTTGTGGTATGAAAGAGAAATATGAAGTATGATATATCCAATTGGGCCAAATTATTGTGAATGTTATTGCTTGTTGAGAATTGTCCTAATAGCAACAACAATGGTAATAATTATAGCCTTGTGTAAAGCTGAAACACAGAGAAGTAAATATAATATATTTCAAGGATTCCATAATGATCAGTTGAAATTGGTAAAGAAGTAAATGGAAAAGTATTGCTATTTAATCTAATTTATGTTAAATGAATATACTTACCTTTAAACTGTGGTCGTTTCTGTTAGGTAAACAGTCACTAAAATGGAATAGAGTAAATTCATAGTTAAAATATAAGTAGTAAAAGGAAATAAATAATGGGCAAAGTTCAGAATACCCGAGTAAATAAAAATATACCGGTTGAATTGAGTGCAGCAGTTTTTAATAATTTGTTGAAACACGATTTGAGAAATTGTTGTTAATATACTTACTATCCATGAAGGAAACACTGAATTAAAGAAATAGTTTGTTGTACAGAGGCTCATTTGGAAAGAGAGAAATAAAAAACAAAAATATAAGTTTATTGTCTAAATGAGTTTCTGAAAGAGAAGTGTCCGTTATTTTAAAATAGATTTAGGTGGGCCTTTATTTAGAAGAAAAACACACAATTAAAGAGGTAAATAGATCAGCGAGGTAGGAAAACTGTAGTGAAATAATAAATTTCTTACCGAGCCTAGCCTTGTGTCTTTCAAATCTATGGGTAGAAACAAAAGAGAAATCAGAATAGTCGTAAACTTAAAATTTTGATAAAGAAGTTACCTGCACAGCACGTAACCTGTTGTTGTAATTGAAAGCATACCAAGAAAAACAATAATTGTTGTCTTATGAGGCGAAGTTGCGATAAGTAATCTGGCTAGCTTGTAGTTATTAAAACATGTTGAAAGTAGGTATACTTACTCAGCGATAAATAAGATAAGATAATTATAGCCTTTAGAAAATTTGGCCGGTTAAAAATAGACAAAGTCTAATTTTAGAGGCGGGATTTCTATTGTACTACATCGTCTCTGTGATTGGTTTATACGCGTCACGTGATGAAAAAGAAGGGAAAATTCTCGTGGAAAGGGATTTCCCCTTCATCCTTCTGACTTTTAAAGGTGGGAAGGAGAAGATTAGCACGTGACAGACTGGTTGGGCTCAAAGAGATAAGAGATAAGATAAGAAACATTATAAACTTTAAAATATTATGTTATGTTCATTTTACTGAATATTTACAGTTGGTTTAACAATATTAATACTTTTTAAACAATATATTATCGTTCCATTGGGCAATTTGATGGAGATCACAGGGTTCTGATGCATCAAGTTGGTAAAAAGTGGCCGATAGCGTCTGGAGTGTAAGCCTCGTTAACACTATGGGGCAGGCACGTGTGCACGTCTCGTCTGTCCCTGCAAGAAGAAGACAAAGGAAAAGAAGAAAGACAAATGAAACAAAGGAAACATTGTAACAATATCTCACGTGGCAGAAATTTATTTGCGAAATTATTATTATTATATTGTAAAGGAAAAGAAGCCTCGACCTCGGTAGATAGCGTTGACGACGAAGAGATCCGATCAAATCGGAGGAATAAGATTAATGGTAATAATATAATTTGATCTTTGTCAATCTTTTCAACCAAACACTATTAAGCAAACTATAATGAGTTATGGTGTGTTTAACTTTAATTGTTATCTATCAATTGTAGAATTTTTACATATTGGAAGAGAATAACGCATCCTTTCAACAGGTATGGCAGGCTTGGGTAAGTTTGTTACTCTAGTTGTTGTATGAAATAAGCAAAAAGGGCAAATTCAGAGCAGTTGCATAGGAATAATGGAAATCTACTCTCCTTCTGTGTTTTGGTGGGCTAGCTCATACTGCTATAAACAATGAGTTGGCATTGCTGTAACCTGGGAAGTATTCTGAATTATTGAAACTGTGTGTTTGGTTAATGGTTTCACTTAATTTTATTGTTGCTTGCAGGTGCTGATTGCTGGACAGAAAAATGAAAGGATGTCCCTACTTGGTTTTTTGTGTGGTAAGTGTCTAATTAATATGTGGGTTTTAAAATTAGAACAATAATATATGAATGGAACTGAATATAACAATGTGAACTGAATTATGAACTATTTAAACAGGAAAAGGCATTGAGCATGCATGAATATGGGAAATTTGTGAGATTGATTGGTAGGCCGAAAAGGTAAGTTATTATTAGTATGAATAATTCATGCATGAGCAAGGCCACTAAGCTACATACAACAGAACTACAAACTATAAAACTACATAACTACAAACTATCGAACAACATAACTACAAACTAAAAACTATTTAAAAACTATCTACAAACAGTAAAAACCTGCATATAACATCCTCCATCTTATTTTGTAGGCTATTTTGGTTATGAAGAAACAAAAAGAATGGGTAATCGAAAAATGGAATATAGGGTGGTAGGTTCTTAAAAATAGGAGGTTCTTATATGCAGGTTTTTACTGTATCTACGCTATTTACATATTGAAGTATGATATTTTAACAATTTTCGCCCCGCGTGCCAATTCGGCATGTTGATTGGGGATTTTGTGGGAAGGATTTTGGTTGACCTTCCCACCCTCTTTTTTGGGGGCCTTTCTTTTTCGTTGGCCTTCACCAATCTTAATAAAAGCCTCTGTTCGTGTTCTGTAAATTAACACACATAAGATTGATATGTTAAAGGTTGTTAACATTTGGTAAAAAGATGCAATGCCATTGTTAAAGTGTGTATGACAAACATGTGAAATACAATGTAAAAAGCTGTACGTACACAATTTCATTTGTTGGGATTCTTCTCCCGGTCGCAAAGACTAAAGTAAAACGTTTGCCGACCAATTCCGGAAATTGGTCGGCACATTTCTTCTTCAACGTAGGTATACTGCTATATGTTATTTCCTAGGAGAAAAAGAGGATGCAAAGAATAATGGTTGATAGCAGTTATGAAGATGGGAAATTTACTAAATATATTAATGTATTTAATATAATTACTTTGGTGTCATTGTGAAAGTTATGGCAATGTTATTTTCTTTTGCCTTGGCATTTGCCATGTTGAAATGTTCTTAAAATGAAATGTTGAAATGCATGTAAAATTAGTAAGGTTTATAGGAAATGCTGGGAAAGTTATGAAAGTTTAGAAAATGTTGTAGTTCTCAATTAGCAATATTCTGATAAATGGAATTTGTGTGAATTAATATATGAAGAGTAAAGATTGAAAATATTAATAATAGGAAAGATACTTACAAATCTGTAATTGGGCGCGTAAGCTGTGAGTAACGAATACTGAAGTAAACAAAGGTAAGTAGTGTTAAAAATTCGTACACAGTGAGTGTAAACTTTTTGTTAATAACTATGGATACATTTAAGGCTCTCTTAGTTAATTTGCCTTTGTTTTCTTTAATGTTTCAACTTTAAAAATAATGTAGAAAAATTTTTCACTTACTTGAAATTGGTGCGATCGAAATCTGAAAAGGTTTTTCGCGCGCTCGAGTAAAAGCTATTGTCTTTTGAAACTATAGCAACAATATCAAGATGGTCCCACGGAAATGCGCGTTGGGAAGGAGAAGATTAGCACATGACAAACTGGTTGGGGGCTGAAAGAGATAGGATAAAAGATAAGAAACATTACAATCTTTGTAATATTATTTATGTTGATGTTACTGAATATTTACGGTTGGTTAAACAATATTGATACTTTTTCAACAATATATTATCGTTCAATTGGGCAAGTTGATAGACTTTGAGGGTGGAGATCACAGGGTTTCGATGCATCAAGTTGATGAAAAGTGGGCGCAATTGGAAGGTTAGATAGCGTCTGGAGTGTAAGCCTCGTTAGCGCTGTAGATTATCTAAAATTTCTCTGTGGTTGCGTCATGGGGCAGGCACGTGTGCACGTCTCGTCTGTCCTTGCAAGAAGAAGACAAAGGAAAAGAACAAAGACAAAGGAAACGTTGTAACAATCTCTCACGTGCCAGACAGAATTTTATTTGCGAAATTATTAAATTATTATTATTATATTGTAAAGGAAAAGAAGCCTCGACCTCGGTAGATAGCGTTGACGACGAAGAGAGCCGATCAAATCGGAGGAATAAGATAAATGGTAATAATATAATCTGATCTTTGTCAATCTTTTCAATCAAACACTATTAAGCAAACTATAATGAGTTATGGTGTGTTTGACTTTAATTGTTATCTATCAATTATAGAATTTTTACATATTGGAAGAGAATAACGCATCCTTTCAACAGGCATGGCAGGCTTGGGTAAGTTTGTTACTCTAGTTGTTGTATGAAATAAGCAAAAAGGGCAAATTCAGAGCAGTTGCTAGGAATAATGGAAATCTACTCTCCTTCTGTGTTTTGGTGGGCTAGCTCATACTGCTATAAGCAATGAGTTGGCATTGCTGTAACCTGGAAAGTATTCTGAATTATTGAAACTGTGTGTTTGGTTAATGGTTTCACTTAATTTATTGTTGCTTGCAGGTGCTGATTGCTGGACAGAAAAATGAAAGGATGTCCCTACTTGGTTTTTTGTGTGGTAAGTGTCTAATTAATATGTGGGTTTTAAAATTAGAACAATAATATATGAATGGAACTGAATATAACAATGTGAACTGAATTATGAACTATTTAAACAGGAAAAGGCATTGAGCATGCATGAATATGGGAAATTTGTGAGATTGATTGGTAGGCCGAAAAGGTAAGTTATTATTAGTATGAATAATTCATGCATGAGCAAGGCCACTAAGCTACATTACAACAGAACTACAAACTATAAAACTACATAACTACAAACTATCGAACAACATAACTACAAACTAAAAACTATTTAAAAACTATCTACAAACAGTAAAAACCTGCATATAACATCCTCCATCTTATTTTGTAGGCTATTTTGGTTATGAAGAAACAAAAAGAATGGGTAATCGAAAAATGGAATATAGGGTGGTAGGTTCTTAAAAATAGGAGGTTCTTATATGCAGGTTTTTACTGTATCTACGCTATTTACATATTGAAGTATGATATTTTAACAATTTTCGCCCCGCGTGCCAATTCGGCATGTTGATTGGGGATTTTGTGGGAAGGATTTTGGTTGACCTTCCCACCCTCTTTTTTGGGGGCCTTTCTTTTTCGTTGGCCTTCACCAATCTTAATAAAAGCCTCTGTTCGTGTTCTGTAAATTAACACACATAAGATTGATATGTTAAAGGTTGTTAACATTTGGTAAAAAGATGCAATGCCATTGTTAAAGTGTGTATGACAAACATGTGAAATACAATGTAAAAAGCTGTACGTACACAATTTCATTTGTTGGGATTCTTCTCCCGGTCGCAAAGACTAAAGTAAAACGTTTGCCGACCAATTCCGGAAATTGGTCGGCACATTTCTTCTTCAACGTAGGTATACTGCTATATGTTATTTCCTAGGAGAAAAAGAGGATGCAAAGAATAATGGTTGATAGCAGTTATGAAGATGGGAAATTTACTAAATATATTAATGTATTTAATATAATTACTTTGGTGTCATTGTGAAAAGTTATGGCAATGTTATTTTCTTTTGCCTTGGCATTTGCCATGTTGAAATGTTCTTAAAATGAAATGTTGAAATGCATGTAAAATTAGTAAGGTTTATAGGAAATGCTGGGAAAGTTATGAAAGTTTAGAAAATGTTGTAGTTCTCAATTAGCAATATTCTGATAAAATGGAATTTGTGTGAATTAATATATGAAGAGTAAAGATTGAAAATATTAATAATAGGAAAGATACTTACAAATCTGTAATTGGGCGCGTAAGCTGTGAGTAACGAATACTGAAGTAAACAAAGGTAAGTAGTGTTAAAAATTCGTACACAGTGAGTGTAAACTTTTTGTTAATAACTATGGATACATTTAAGGCTCTCTTAGTTAATTTGCCTTTGTTTTCTTTAATGTTTCAACTTTTAAAAATAATGTAGAAAAATTTTTCACTTACTTGAAATTGGTGCGATCGAAATCTGAAAAGGTTTTTCGCGCGCTCGAGTAAAAGCTATTGTCTTTTGAAACTATAGCAACAATATCAAGATGGTCCCACGGAAAAGCGCGTTGGGAAGGAGAAGATTAGCCCGTGACAAACTGGTTGGGGGCTGAAAGAGATAGGATAAAAGATAAGAAACATTACAATCTTTGTAATATTATTTATGTTGATGTTACTGAATATTTACGGTTGGTTAAACAATATTGATACTTTTTCAACAATATATTATCGTTCAATTGGGCAAGTTGATAGACTTTGAGGGTGGAGATCACAGGGTTTCGATGCATCAAGTTGATGAAAAGTGGGCGCAATTGGAAGGTTAGATAGCGTCTGGAGTGTAAGCCTCGTTAGCGCTGTAGATTATCTAAAATTTCTCTGTGGTTGCGTCATGGGGCAGGCACGTGTGCACGTTTCGTCTGTCCCTGCAAGAAGAAGACAAAGGAAAAGAACAAAGACAAAGGAAACGTTGTAACAATCTCTCACGTGCCAGACAGAATTTTATTTGCGAAATTATTAAAATTATTATTATTATATTGTAAAGGAAAAGAAGCCTCGACCTCGGTAGATAGCGTTGACGACGAAGAGAGCCGATCAAATCGGAGGAATAAGATAAATGGTAATAATATAATCTGATCTTTGTCAATCTTTTCAATCAAACACTATTAAGCAAACTATAATGAGTTATGGTGTGTTTGACTTTAATTGTTATCTATCAATTATAGAATTTTTACATATTGGAAGAGAATAACGCATCCTTTCAACAGGCATGGCAGGCTTGGGTAAGTTTGTTACTCTAGTTGTTGTATGAAATAAGCAAAAAGGGCAAATTCAGAGCAGTTGCTTAGGAATAATGGAAATCTACTCTCCTTCTGTGTTTTGGTGGGCTAGCTCATACTGCTATAAGCAATGAGTTGGCATTGCTGTAACCTGGAAAGTATTCTGAATTATTGAAACTGTGTGTTTGGTTAATGGTTTCACTTAATTTTATTGTTGCTTGCAGGTGCTGATTGCTGGACAGAAAAATGAAAGGATGTCCCTACTTGGTTTTTTGTGTGGTAAGTGTCTAATTAATATGTGGGTTTTAAAATTAGAACAATAATATATGAATGGAACTGAATATAACAATGTGAACTGAATTATGAACTATTTAAACAGGAAAAGGCATTGGGCATGCATGAATATGGGAAATTTGTGAGATTGATTGGTAGGCCGAAAAGGTAAGTTATTATTAGTATGAATAATTCATGCATGAGCAAGGCCCCTAAGCTACATGACAACAGAACTACAAACTATAAAACTACATAACTACAAACTATCGAACAACATAACTGCAAACTAAAAACTATTTAAAAACTATCTACAAACAGTAAAAACCTGCATATAACATCCTCCATCTTATTTTGTAGGCTATTTTGGTAGCGAAGAATGAAAAAATTGGGTGAAGACAATATCATCTAAACATGACTATGAAAAAATACATAGAAAAATGGAATATTGGGTGGTAGGTTGTTACATATAGGAGGTTCTTATATGCAGGTTTTTACTGTAAAACTATGTACAGTATTTACATGTTAAAATAAAAAATTTTATCAATTTTGGCACCACGTGCCAATTCGGCCTCCTCTGTCGAAAGTTTGTGGGAAGGGTTTTGAGTGACCACCTTCCCACCCTCTTTTTTGCTGGGCTTTCTTTTTAGTTGGCCTTTGCCAATCCTAATAAAAGCCTCTTTTTGTGTTCTGTAAATGAACACATATCAGATTGTTATGTTAAAGGTTGTTAACATTTTGTAGTTAGAGATGTGAAATGCAATGTAAAAGGTGTACGTACACAATTTCATTTGTTGGGATTCTTCTCCCCGTTCCAAAAACAAAGTTGAATCGTTTGCCGGCCAATTCAGGGAATTGGTCGGCACATTGCTTTTTAAGAGCAGAAATACTGCTATATGTTATTTCCTAGCAGAAAAACACATGGAAAGAGTAATGGTTGATAGCAGTTATGAAGATGAGAAATGTACTAATAAATATTTTAATGTATTTAATATAATTACTTTGGTTTCTTTGCCAACAGTTATGACAATTTGATTGTCCTTTGGCTTTGGATTTGCCATGTTGAAATGTTCTTAAAATGAAATGTTGAAATGCATGTATAGTTAGTATAAAGTTAATGGAAAATACTGCTGAAGGAGAAACATGAAGAATTGAAAAATGTTGTATATCTCAATTAACAACATTCTGATAATATTGTCGGAATTTGTGGGAATTAATATATGAAGAGCAAAGATTGAAAATCATAGTAATAGGAGAAGATACTTACAAATCTGAATGAGCAGGTAACTTGAGTAACAAATACTGAAGTAAAAAAAGGTAGTGTAGTGTTAAAAATGGTACACAGTGACTGTAAACTTGTTGTTAATAACTATGGATACATTCAAGGCTGTTTTAGTTAATCTGCCTTTGTTTTCTTAAATGTTTAAACTTTGAAAAGTTATTTAGAAAAATTTTTCACTTACTTGAAATTGGTGCGATCGAAATCTGAAAAGGTTTTTCGCACGCTCGAGTCAAAGCTATTGTTTTTTGAAACTATAGCAACAATATCAAGATGGCCCCATGGAAAAGAATGAAATTGAGGTCTTCTGGACGTATGGAAACAACGTGGTGTTGGGTGAATTCTTATGTTACAATAATGCCACATAGTGAAAGTAAGAATGGCAAGGACTATATATCAGAGTGAACTACGAATTGGTGTAAAAATAGAGAGGGTATGTTAAGTTGAATAATAATCAGGTAAGGCATAAGTAGATATAAATGGACATTAATTAAAGGTTGACTCCCACAGTAAATAATGCTGTGATCATTCAGTAAACTTCTTTCATTTCCCTACATAAACTTCTTTCATTTCCCTACAAATCACTATGAAATTACAACACTATTTAGTATTAAAATTTACATGCTAGAAGTTATAATATATTTTTGACTTTATTATATATTATTTATTGTTTGATGGATTGTTATTTGATTGTCTTTCTTTATTATGTAAACAAAATACAATATTTTCTCAATCACTGTTTTGAATGTGGCAGTTTTCTGCAAGGTATATAACTTAAGGTATATATCTACTGTGCTATAAATTCCATTATGTTATACATTACTATAAATGAATATACATACTATACTATACATTACTATACATACTATACATTACCATACCTACTATAAAAACATACTATACCTACCATAAAAATATACTGTACCTATTATAAAAACATAAATACATACCTATACCTACATACTATACCTACTATAAAAAATACTATACCTACTATAAAAACATACTATACCTACTATACCTACTATATAAAAACATACTATACATACTATACCTACCATAAAAACATACTATACCTACTATAAAAATATACTATACCTACTATACCTACTATACAAACATACTATACATACTATACCTACTATACAAACATACAAACACTTGTGGAAAGTTGAAATGGGGAAAATCGTGCAAATAGCGCCTGAAAAATTCATAACTTTGACTTTGTTTTCATTGGGCCTAAGCGTTGCAAGGAATGCGAAGCAACGCCTACTACAAAAACCATAACTATTTCAACTTAAAATACAGCTGACCTGCGTTCCGAATTGTTTCCTGCAACTCTCAAGGGGTCTTTGAAACAATAAGTAGCTCTTTACAAAGATAAATCAGCTCGTAAAACACTTTGCAAGGCGCCCTTTGTGTGCAGGAGAAAAACACGGGTCTTCGCCAAAAGTACCTGCTGCAGCCCGAGGGCGAATAATGAGTTGTGCGAAAAGAGCCAATCAAATTGCAGGAAAAGGCGAAACGGGTCACGTGAAGAGCGAACACTCTGTTCAAAAATGGAGTTCGCGACGCGAATTTGGAAGTTTCGCCAGCGTAAACCGTCGTTTTTTCGTGATAGCACAATTAGTGGAGCAATTAATGGAATAACTCAAAAATTCTTTTAAAATAGGCTTGCAAAAATAGATAACTTTTGCCTAGTCCAGAAACGGAGCCTTTCCATGCAAGTGCCAACCTTGTGCGCCCCCATTCAAAAAAGCCTTATTGATCACCGATTCGCCGTTTCGTCCCATTGTTTTGAGGCGTTCGACCTATTGTTTCGGGTCGAATCTATTGTTTTAGGCAGAGTTTCGCCACCGTCACGTGACTCCGTAGAATATATATATTAGAAAACGAAATTTTAGTCTGATTATTGTTTAACGTAAAGCAAAATAAAAGCTATACGATGCAGCCAGTCAGTTGAGATATTAGTTAAAACGTGCTGTTATTTGCAATACATCCACTAAAGAACTTCAATGCCTCGATACTTGGGCTCAATACCCTTGCAAATGAATATCAGGATGGGGGCTTATTCGAGGGGAGGGCTTATTTGAAGGTGGGGGCTTATTCGAGGATTTACAGTATCTGTTCTTTTGTTTTCTCAAGCAAGAAGGTGCACTGGACTCGAAAACCTTTATGGTTCATCTCAGTGTCCTTGATAACATTTATTGTAATTTCATTAATATCTCACTACTTTTTATATTGTAATTTATTTTTTTAATGCATGCATAAAATGATTACTTGTAAGTTTGTTGTTCAATTAAATGGATCGTTAAATGGATTGAAAAATTGCATCATTATTACTATGAGCTATTTTGGTATATTCACATAAATATGGACAACAACAACTACTATGTAGAGATAATCGGAATAATGTTGTGAGTGCAACAAAACGATTGAACTGAAGTGGCACTTAGGGCCGATGAAAAATACAAAACAGTTATTATATGGTTCAGATGGTTCAATATCCTTGGAGGCCATTCGCTGGACATGCGAGAGGTTTTTTGAGCAAGCTCCGACTTCACTAAAATGTCTTTGATGTTTTTGTTACGCTTGAATGCCAGGAGATGGGTAATATTCGAAATGTTATATAGGTCAGTATCTTCATGAATATGGTGCCACCCCAGTGTCATGGTAGCAAAGCTCCCAGCCAAGCCCATGGTGCTTGTAGGATATCTGACAACTAACGGTAATTTGTGGCTCTCTTGGGTCTTGTTAGGTTTTAGTAGGTGATCCTGTGATAGTGCACGTCCCCTGTTAAAAACAACACTTATGAGACCTCATTTAATAAGTGTGGCGTTTAGTGAGGGAGCTTAGTGTTTCAATCATGCATTTTATATGATACCAACATAAAACTTGGCAGACATGTAGAGTTGAACATGCTCAAAAAAATAGGGTGGGAACCCCAATCGAAATTCACCCCTAAATGCTGTTTTTAGACCAAAATACTCGGACCAGAAAACTACCGATATACACATTATTAAGCATGTCAGCTTCCTAAAAACTGCAGATTCGTGATCAGGGTCGTCAATTTAGTTCACTTCAACAAAAATATTTTAATTATAGGTCTTTTACAAAATTAGCTATGATGTCATATTTTTGATGACATCATAGAATTTTCAAAAAATCGCAAAACGGAAAATTAAATGCACATTTTCAGAACCTGATTCCAACAAAATCACAATTGGTTCAGATATAATGAGGTCAGAACTCCAAATTATGATTAACACAGGACACATGATTTAGTTTATACATAACAGGACTTATCCGCATTGACCATTACAAAGACAGAGCTTTGTTCATTCCAAATCGAATTGTCTGCATTTGCATTGATTGGAGCACTGAGTCTTGCAACCGCATTTTACTAATTCTTGGCAAGCTTTTGATGCCTCGGGTATCGTCATCCTGAGAGGGAGCACTGAATTTTTATTCTGAAGCCAACCCCAATCATCAACATCTGGCAGGTTCTGCATGGGCAACAATGACTGGCCCCAGACTTTTCTACAACAAGGAAATGAAACGTTTTTACAATAACGAAGTTAGGTGATTCTTGTTGTTTTTCAGTTCATGTAATAGAAGTACAATGAAAACTAAGAACACTCACCCTGCCTGGAAAGCAGCTCTCTTTATATGTTGCTTCAGGGAATTACTTGTAGGAGGTAAACTTTCGCTAGGACATCCTTTTTTGGTGAAGTGATATCTTCGATACTCGTTTATCTCTTTAATTGGACTTGATCTGTTGTACATCAGTATAACGAATCGTTCAATCTGAATGTTGTCATGCTCATTTGGTTTGGTTCGGAGTACATCTGTTTCACATGAAGCTACAATAATGCTACCAGCTGGAGCTGCACGTGCGAGATCTTCTGCTAACATTCGGAAAAACTCTTTTTATTTTCATTTTCCCTGAGGAATTGTTGCCAATTTTTTCAAATAGGAGTATCTTCCTTCACAGATATTCAGATCCCGGAGCCCCTACTCTCTCTTGTGTCATTCTTTAAGCTGGTTTCTAAATACCTATCAAATACCACATCAATTCGTGTAATGCTGCTCTTATTGTTCCCCAGATCCTTCTTCACGGCCTTACAAAATAGATCTTGACTGTAATCACCATATGTTCTCATCGTCTGACTTGGTTTGAGCATTTGTACTGCAGCTGCTCCATCGATACTTATAACTGTAACTCCCGTTGGCTCTGTTTCTTCGGTCGAACCGTAGTTTTCCAGACACTTGAGAAAATCAGACTTGTTTCCTTTCCGCAACCTGCTCTATTCTGAGAGGCAAGGGGGGTATGCATGATTTTCATGAGCAAAAAAGCCTGCTATGTCTCCACTTCTTGACTGGCATGCGACACAGAGGGAAGTGTAAAGCTTGCAATCCTGTTTGATGGAAGCCAGTTTTAATTTTCCTTTTGATGTGGAGACAGCATTTTTTACACGATAAAGGCCAGATCGTTTCTTTTAATTGGATCATAAATGGACTTGCTGCAAGAAATTATTCTTTCTTTGATGTATCCCTGGTATTGTTGGTTGCCTATCTATTTTGCATTTGCAACTGACTTTACAGCAGACTCATTCATGATGGTTCTTGTCATCACTTGCGTTAAGTTGGCAATTTTTGCAAAAGGGTTTCCAATTTCTTCAAACGTTTTCTTGAAAGATTGTACTTGATTGCAAAAACGGTTTTCGAAAGATGTCGAGTTTTCGTGATGCGGTAAGATAACATGGTTGGCACTTTCAACACTAACTTCGAATTCGTTTAACCCGTCGTTTGACGTCTAATTCGTTTAGTTCGTTTAACGTGTAACCCTAGAGTTTGAACATTACAAAGATTGCCATTTTCTTCTCCTTTATCACAAATAAAGCAGGAAGCAGAAAAATTCTTAGCGCTGTAATCAGAACAAGAACACCTTTTGCCGTCTGATATGAGGTCTTCTCAGTCATCATGTAATGCCGAAGTTTCCAATGTCTTTCACCATTTACATGCCCTTTCGTTATGGTAATTATCGTACTTATATTGACATGTTTTGTGAAACTTTGCTTTATTCTCAATCAAATCTTCATCTAAACTATCTCCATTGATTCTTGTAAACAAAGATTTAGGAAGCTGTTGAATTTGTTGAAAGTTGAGTAAATTCTCAGCAATATTTCTATAACTTTTTGGGCCTTCATTTTGCGTCCTGTTATCAGGGCAAATTAGTGCTTCAGATTAAAAATGCGTCTTGGTCACATGAAGTTCAAGCCAGCAACTGATATATCGATTGAAAGGTATAATCGAATTCAGTCTTGATTAAAACGGAAGAGAGATTGCATTTCAGAAGAAGAGGAAAATTTTGCCAAGGTCGAAAATTCACTATCTCACTCTGAGTTCAACCCTGATGAAGAGCAAGTTAACCATGTTGTGCGCCAAACACATATGTCAGGTTCAGATATTGAAACTTGGCAGGGTGGGTGTCAATCTTTGCAACATGAAATCCACAAATTAACAAAAGCAAAGTCTAATCCTACTTTTGGCACTGATGCTTTCTTTGATTTTGACGAAAAAGTGCTGCTGTACACAGGGCTTACAAACCAGAAATTGCTGAAGATATTATTTACATTTTGTGCTCAAGTTGTTACTATTAGTGCAAATGCTGCTCTTACTCCCTTTCAAGAAATGACCCTTACTCTTTGCAGACTTCGGCTGAATCTGAATGTAAAAGATCTTGCCTACAGATTTGATGTGTCACCTGGAACAGTTTCAAAGGTATTTCATAAATGGATAGAGATTCTTTATTACAGACTAAAGAATATGATAAAGTGGCTTGAAAGAGAGCAATTTATTGAAACAACACCTATGTCTTTTCGTAGAGTATTTAGCACAAAAGTTTGATCTATCATAGTGGATTGCTTTGAGGTTCTCATTCACCGTCCAACTAACCTAAAAGCATGGGCCCAAAGTTGGTCATCATATAAACATGATAACACTGCCAAATTTCTTATTGGAATCTGCCCCCAAGGTGTAATTTCATGTATTTCGAACGCTTGGTGTGGTAGAGCCGGGGACAAGTATATCACTGAAAACTGCCAATTGCTGAACAACCTACTGCCAGGAGATTTCATCTTAGCTGACCGTGGTTTTGATATATCAGATTCTTCTACAATGCTCAAGTGAAGATTCCAGCTTTTACAAAAGGCAAAAAACAATTGTCCATCATACGCGCACTATCACAGAATGAGCTACTAAAACCTAACTGTAATGATGTGTAAATATAGACTAGACCCCAGACTCCAACAGTAGTGAAATATATATTGTAGAGTTAGTTGTATTATGCTATGTTCGAAAACGTGCGTGTCTTCTTGAGTCAACTCTTCATACAAAACAGGATATTATAGATGGCGACGAGTAAAAGTGGAAAATAGGACAAACATGGCTCAGTCTTTGCAGATCCAGCCTATGCCTGAATTCTGTCGAGATGCAGACATCGGAGCAAGTCTTGCTTCGAGATGGAAGACGTGGCTCGCCGAATTCGAGATGTTCCTGACCGCCAGTGGTATCACCAACAAAAAACAGCAGAGAGCGTTATTACTTTACCAAGCAGGAGCCAGAGTAAGGGAAATTTTCAATCAATTGGCCGAAACTGGAGAAGATGATGATTATAAAACAGCCAAGGAAAAGCTGACAGCATTTTTCGAACCACAAAGAAATAGACGATATGAAGTTTATTGTTTTCGTCAGGCCTCACAAGAATCGAATGAAACACTCGATCAGTTTCATACACGACTGCGAACACTATCGAAAAATTGCGAATTCAAAGAACCAGACTTTGAAATCGAACATAATAGGAGGAAAATCTTCCAAAATCAGAAAACGTGCCCTTCGAGACCCAAAATATGATTTGGCTGCTATGTTGTTGGATGGTCGACGTGATGAAATAAGCAAATATCAGTCTAAAGATATTGAAACTCAGGAATCCCTTCACGCTGAGGCTAACAAAATAACAAAGACCCGTGAAACCAGTGTTCCAGCAAAACAAACACGCCGCAAATCATCATGTTGGAACTGTGGGAGAAACTTTCCGCACAAAGGCCAGTGCCCAGCCAAAGGGAAAACATGTAATACCTGTGGGCAAGAAAATCATTTTTCCAAGGTCTGCAAAGGTAACCATACAAAACCATTGGTCAACACGGCACAACCAAATTGGCGCAAGGGAAAGAAAGCAGTTCACCCTCTGAATCTCACGGAACGATCTGATTCAAACAGCTCGGACTCAGATGGATATTTGTATGCTTTGAGGCCAAAGTCGAAGTCAAAGACCCCCAAAGCATTCATAACTGTTCACGGTCATAAATTTGAAGTCACAGTGGACACTGGTGCCTCTATCAATGTTCTTGATCAATCGACATTCCACAAAATGAAAGGGGTAAAATTAGAGCGCACCAAAACAAAAGCGTTTGCATACAATACGGATACACCTGTTGCCTTTATTGGTAAATTTGACGCACTTGTTGAAACGAAGAAACAGTTCAAGATAGCAACGTTCTATGCAACGAAAGACCATGACAGTGGTTGTTTACTGAGTGCAGAATCTGCCCAAGATCTCAAATTAATTAGCATTCATCTGAACAAAGTCACTACACCGGACAAAAGGGAGATGCCCACCACCGATATCAACACAACAGATGAAAAGCTTCGTGATATTGTCAACAGATACGGGAAAGTTTTCACTGGGATAGGAAAGTTCAAAGATCATCGTATAACCTTGAACATAAACACAGAGGTCATTCCCGTAGCCCAGCCACAACGGAGAATACCCTACCACATCCGAGGGAAGGTAGCGACAGCAGTCGAAAAGTTGCAAGCTCAAGGCCTCATTGAAAAAGTTCCAGCAGATCAACCAACAGACTGGATTAGCCCTATAGTCGCTGTTCCAAAACCAAATGGCACTGTAAGATTATGTGTAGACATGAGGGTAGCAAATACAGGGATTCAAATAGTTAGATATCTCATTCCCACTGTGGAAGATATCAGCCTTGATTTGAATGAAGCGAAATATTTTTCAAAATTGGATTTGAATGAGGCTTACCATCAGTTAGAGCTTGAGCCTGAAAGCAGAGGAATCACCACGTTCAGCACACATGTTGGCCTGTATAGATATACACGACTCAATTATGGTACCAATGCAGCGGCTGAAATTTTTCAGCATACACTACAAAAGAGTTTACAGGGAATCAAAGGAGTTAAAAATTTAGCCGATGATATCATCGTATTTGGAAGTACAAGGGAGGAGCATGACCACGCCCTGACAGAATGTCTTGCCAGACTAGCAGAAAAAGAACTTACTTTGAGTCCAGCCAAATGCAGATTTCTGCAGAAATCCTTGAATTTCTTTGGTCAAATATTTTCGGAAAGAGGTACAACTCCCGATCCAAAGCGCATTTCAACCCTTGAAAACACAAAGAAGCCGACCTCAGCCCAAGAAGTTAGAAGTTTTCTTGGCATGGTGAATTATAGTTCCAAATATATCCAGGACTATGCAACTATCACAGCACCACTTCGTGAGTTGACGAAAAAAAATGTTGTTTTCAAATGGGAACAAAAGCATCAAGATTCTTTTGCCACACTGAAGAAAGCATTGACATCAGCGCCTGTGATGGCTTATTTTGATAAAAGTAAAGAGTGTTGTTACAGTAGACGCAAGTCCTGTTGGAATTTCGGCAATTCTAGCACAACGATCATCAAACACAGGGACACAAAGCATTATAGCTTATGCAAGTCGTGTAGTGACAGATGTTGAAAAACGCTATTCCCAAACGGAAAAAGAAGGACTCAGTATTGTATGGGCGGTTGAACACTTCCACCTTTTTCTGTTTGGATCTCATTTCATGTTAGTCACAGATCACAAACCGTTAGAGATTATATACAGAAGTCCTAGATCAAAACCATCCGCACGAATCGAGAGATGGGTTCTAAGATTACAGCCTTACAACTTTTCAGTCCAATACAAGCCGGGTGCAGAGAATCCAGCTGATTATCTATCTAGATATTCTGAGAATCAGCCAATTGCGACTCAAGAAAAGCTTACAGAAGAGTATGTCAATTTCGTATCTCGATATGCAGTCCCGAAAGCCATGACAATCAAGGAAATAAAAGATGAGACAAACACAGACAGAGCACTGCAAGCTGTAAGAGCAGCAATCAAAACGAATCACTGGGATCTCGATCTTGTTTGTCCATTTAAGAGTGTAAAAGATGAATTGACAATCAATTCAGATAACATTATTTTACGAGGAACCCGAATTGTCGTACCTAGTGCATTACAACAACGAGCTGTAGACTTAGCACATGATCCACATCAAGGACTAGTCAAGACCAAATCATTACTTCGCGAGAAGGTATGGTTTCCCGGGATTGATAAAATCACAAAAGCCACAGTAGACAAATGTATATCTTGTCAAGAAACGGGGAAAGCTAATCCTCCAGAACCTTTGAACATGACGAGTATGCCAGAGAGACCCTGGGATATGGTTCACATTGATTTCTTTGGACGAGTTCCCACGGGAGAATATCTATTGGTAGTTATAGATCGCTACTCAAGATTTCCAGAGGTAGATATCGTGAATTCGACGAAGACATCAGCAGTAGTTCCACGTTCAGACAGGACATTCTCAGTCCACGGAATTCCTTGTGAAATTAAAACAGACAATGGACCACCATTTAACGGAGACAAATTTAGGAATTACGTCAAAGCTCTAGGAATTAAGTATGATCCAGGCACACCATTATGGCCACAAAGTAACGTGGAAGTAGAGAGGTTCATGCAACCCCTCAAAAAGGCCTTACAAGTAGCTTCAAGGAAATATCTGGTTAAAACCAAAACGAGTAGCTACTTGCAAGGAAATAGGAAGGACGTGATCAGATACAAAAATACTTCAAACATAATCATATAATTTGACATTAACAATTGATTATACTAAATTAAGAGCTTTGATGTATTAAATGTATTCTACTAAAATCTCTGATCTCATAGTTTTAGCTAAGGTGCAATTCGTCTTGGTTGCCATTGGATTAGCCATACTCGAATCTTTATTTAGCCAACCTCATCCTGGCTTATATTTTACAGCGGAACATATTGATGTGGGCATATATGATAGGTAGCTGTATTATTGTCAATCGTCCAATCCAAAGAATGACCCTACATGCGATAGATTTTTATTACTTTCCTGCAATGATTGTAATAAAACAATGCAGAACAAAGTAATATTTTATTTTGTGGATCATTAAGTGCACTTTACCAAAAGCCAACTTGTATTTCTTTTTCATCACAATGTGAGAGATAGAACATGTGGTTGCCATTTTTCTCTTTCAGAGCCAAAACTCCTGTGGAATTGCTTGGGATGTCATCTCTCGATATACTCCATTGTATGCTGGACCGTTGTTTTAATTCATCTTTGAATTCGACCTATGGAGAAACACAAATGTTTTCAAGAATTCATTACGATCAGTTTTATATCCACTTTTTTATTGGCTACAGTGTGCTCCTATTATAGGCTATAATGAACAGATATTTTCTTGAAATCATAGTTGAAAGCAACACAAGAACTTACCTGAATGCCGCTTTCCATAGCTGAAAGTATTTTGCTATTTTCAGTGTGCCATAACCGAATATGCAAGTCCTTTGATGATCTGTTGTGGTGAATCATTTCGGCATGATTTCCCCAGAACTTGCACGTGGGCACAACACAATGCCTCATCACCATTGGACACTCATACTGATGGGATAGGAGGTAGTTTCTATCCGAATATAAGAATTAGAATTGTAAGACATTACTATTTCAATAAAGTTTAGGTGCAATGCCGTATAGAGCAACATGTTGTAGACTTTTACACATATGAGTATCTTGTCAGCGATGTGGCATTGCAACCAAATTTGTACTCTACTCTTCTTCCAATGCATTCCAATGAAATATGACTAGCCAATCAAATGCCGTTGGCATTTTCATGAAAATTTTGGAAAAGCTAACATCGGTTTTTTTTTCTTCAAATTGGAACTGACTTCATTGTCAAAATGTTTCGGAACTCGGGTCCTGTTTCAATTTGAATAATGTCATGATATTTGCTACCCCATGTTGCTTATGACAGGTTGATCATTTTACAGACTTTACTTTCTGAAGTATTTTGGCTCACATTTATTATAAGAACCGACCTGCACTGAGGATGCCGTGCATTTCAAGGGCCTTTGAAGGGAAACAAATTCCTCATTGAAGGCTTTCTCATTTGTTAAAGAAATTATTCGGAATTCCCAATATTCGAATAGTCAAAAATATGCCATTCAAAAAAATATTTAGACTGCAGTGACGTTATGTACAAAGTTCTTAAGGTTGTTTGGGGAAAGGATTCAATGAATAAGCTCATTATCTTTCAACTGGTCTCATTCAGGAACTCGCGCACATTTTTATTAAGTTTCAATTTTCAAAATTTTACCCACAACATTAAGTATTTTGTTTTTACAGGGTTTTCTTTTTGAGGTTTTCGCTTTGTTCAGTATTCTTTATGCAGCTCTACTTGCGAAAAATTTATGTTGATGCTGGCAGTTCAGATTAAAATTCAAAACAACGGAGAGAGTTTCAATTTGCCACCAACTGCTTGCAGCTCCAAATAACGTCTATTCAAGTCTCACTTCCGGACAATGGTTTGTGTATTGTTCACTATAAGTAGAATAAGCGTATTGAGTACCTAGACAATATAAGTAGCTTGGGATTCGGCAGCAAACTGATCTTCTGTGCGGCAAAGTAACACTTAACATAATTTTCAAATTCCCACGTCATATTTGATATGGTTAATCCCGAGGCTAAAGCCTATCCCCCAAAGAGATAAGTGGTATGGGTATCGTATCTGAGAAGCATTGAGATGAATTGATTGTGGGAGCAGAGATGAATGCAGTTGGAATTTATGTACCATTTATTGACTTTTTCAAATCATTAAAGATCCTGTCCCAGTCCACCCACTACTTATCATGTTGACTGTGCATGGTTCTCGAAATTCCTGTTCAACCAATTTCACGAAAAGTGAGATAATTTATGCAGCATAAAAATTGTTATCGTGATTTATGCGCATGCAGACGAGGTACAGAATATAAGAATAACTAGCCGGGGGCGCTCGCGTTCGCTCACTTCCCGGAGGGGGGCAAGTGAAAAAACTTAATGTGGTTGGCGCACTTCGTGCGCTGCATTCGCGAACGCTCATGCCCCTTTCGACCCCACTTACAATGGGATAGCTCGCTGTGCTCGCCTGAGGTCGGCGCACTTCGTAGCAGGATCCTCTATAGTGCAATGTTGCTCAGAGGAGCTGATTACAAAATGGTATCATATATCAAAGAAAAAAATTGCCGGAGAAATTGTCTCATGAAGAATTTTGAGAGTTACAAAACAGAGGCAATAAAAGGTTGCCTTTGCCGCGATAACTGTGCAAAGTGATGTGACTGCTCCTCCTCCTGAGTGGGTAATTAATGGGACAAGCATATTCTAGACCATTTTTTGACGTAGAATCCGAATCTGGATGTTATTCATGAGAACGAGGCTGCTTTTTTAAGATATTCAGGCATGTTTCAAGACGGATTTCGTTGTTCAACGGGCGTTGAATATCGCATTGGTTTTGTTGTTGTTGTTATTGTTGTTAATTTTTTTTTTTTTTTGGAGGTTAGTTCCTTCAGGGGTGGGAGGAGGGGAGGTAAGAGAGTCTTGTTAGTCATGTTTGTCATCCAATTCCGATGAAAAGATTGCTAAACCATATTTTGAGGCTGCGGTACATGCAGGTTTTGCGTGTGAACTTAATGTATAGGCCTAAAGACAACAACATTTGGAGGCATTTTTACACGAAGTACACAAACTCATGGGTTGGTTTCTGCATTGATTTCTGCATGCTCATTGTTTGGAATAATGGCTGCCCAGTCTGGAAAAAGTAGGACGACGACAGGCAAATCAAAATACACCCGGTCTGTTAAAGAGAGAGCAAAATCAGTTAGTACATAACAATTTTTTTAAATTTTATTGGGAATATTTGAATTTGTAACTAAAAGTATACCTATGGTAATGGAAACCCGTCCAATACACCCATATACCCAACAATATTTTTTGTAAAATGTAAGCATTCCACCCTAGCTTCTTTTTCAATATAAAATTATTATAATCGATTTTAACAAATCAGTTTTATTGCTATAAAGCTATTACTGAGTTCATTACTTCAATTATTGTTTATGTTTTATATGTTTTGATAACTCTTTATAAAAAAACTGTTTAGTGAATTTCAATTTTCACTTGCGTGTGATTAATGCTTTTCCTTATAAAAGAGAGTGTAATTAAGCTTGCTTTAAATTTTATATAAAATGTAGCTGTCAGTAAGTTTGGCAAACATTTTCTATTGTTGTTTGGAAAATATTTGTTGTTTTATATGTTAGCATGCTTGCATTAAAGGCCTAGAATGAGGAATTATGAATACACCTGATGATGATTCATACATGCATAGTCCTTTTTGGTTTCTGTTTGTTTTCACCCAGTTTATGACATGTAACCATCATCTAAAGACATATTAATTTGCCAGACTCGTGCATCTTGCTTCCACGATTTTTCATTTCAAAGAAAGAATTGTCAAGAGATTGGTCACATCGTATTTACTGGGTCAAAAGAAACATGTTTTATGTGATGCCGAGATGATCTGTAGGCTACTTTATCTAAGAAAGATAGTTAACTTGATTGCAATATGGCCACATGACTCAATAGCTTGGCCAAAGTTCTTATTATGTGGCCATCAGCCAAGGATTGTTTAATAACTTAATATCATTGCTGTATCAACATGATACAATTAACCATTCATTGTTAATTAAGCAAGTAGCTTGTATCTTTAATATTAGTATGCTGTAATTAGTCAATTTTGTGTTGAAAAAATAGTTTGGTTTAGTTAATCTGTGTGTTTTATTTTTTTAAATATTAGTTTGGAAAATGGGTCAGATCATTGAAGGAAGATCACCAATATGAGCCACCCGTCCTGTTAGTTTACCAACTTGGAAATGAGCTACGATTTGAAGGTATGAGTTTCAATGCAGGTTAATGAAAATAAATTAGTTTTTTAAATTACAAAATATTCTGAAAATAAATTCAGTTTTTGTTGGTTTTGGTCTCTGAGAAATATTTTTACCTTTCTTAATATTGTTAATATATACATTGTTTAATACATGCTATAGTAAATTATATATAATTTATACATCATTGTCCTTGTTCGACTTGCTTTCTTATTGTGATAATGCAAAATATTTTTTGATTTAGAACTTTTGATTTTTACAAATTTCATGAACTTCAGAATGTTTCCAATCATCGTCTTTTATGAGAATGTTCTGAGCATGATCTTGGAAAAACCCCTTTAATCTGACAGGCAACTGTGCTCTGGTGAGTGAATTTTCCAAAAATGTAAGTTTTAAAGAAGAGTGGGAAAGCACCATTGTGAAACCAGGCAAAGTGCAAGAGGAAAGAAAGGTTGCTGCACACCCAGAGAAAGTAGAATTTGAAAGTTAGTAGCAATATGATCAGTCAAGCATCATTCATTATCACAGATACTATTATGACAAAATGATTTCTTTCAATGATCCAGAAATTCCTTTTCCTTGAAATTTACAGTGGATCTGATACATTGCATGCATTGTTTTTTTCTGCAGATATTGATCCAATGACTTGCATCCTAAAGGATCTTGAAATGCTTATTACTAATGCAGTCACAGGAGGGCATCACATGAAAGGAATCTGGGATGGTGAAAAGCCAGTGTGGTGGCCAAATGATATTAGGCTTTGTTCTCCTAATTTTCGAGCTCATTGGGGTAAGATTATGTTTGTTTGAACAAAACTTCTTTAACATGAGAGTAATTAAAGAGTGGAACTTAGTTTTCAGCAGGAACTGTTGAATGTCAAGACCGGTCAAACGCATCCAACATTCCATCAAACATTGACATAAACCAATGTTGGATGAAATTGTGGAGGCATTTGCCCCCCGTTACCTTTGGATAAGTTTAATCATAATAAAAAACATCTCCAAAATTCCCATTATTCTCAATAATCTTTGGTCGGTACAGAACTTCAAAGTAGCGTTGAAAATCGGAAACATAGCGAAACATAATAAATACTAAAGCTTTTCGCCTGACAAATGATGACTTACTACTCACTACTCCGACGAGTGTCAGACGAAAAGCTTTAGTAGTTATTATGTTTCGCTGTTTCCAATTTTCAACGCTACTCTATTGTTCTCAATGTTGGATGAAATGTTGAATGCGTTTGGCCAAGGCTTCATTTTTTTAATGAAGATATATCATGGTGTCTTCAGGTGTCAGAGAAACATAGGATTATGACTTTATAGAAAAAAGACATGTAAATATTATGGTTTTGTGAATTTTATGATTTCGGTAGTTATTTTTTACAGGAAGGGAAGAGTTGTCAGAAAAAGAAAAACGACGGGTTGGATTAGCATTGAAAGAATATGTATCTGCCGGGTATGTAATATTTTGAATTGCAAACCACATTTTTCATATGAATCCAACCTTGTTAAGTTTTATTTGAGCCAAAAGACGAAGATTTGCCAATTAATTTCACATATAGCAGCAAGCAATTTGCCTTCAAATTTCTCCGTTTTTCGGAATTAAAAAGAAAGAAGAATGTTCATCAATGTTGGAAAAATGAACTTCAGTTGACTGCAGTGATAGTCACACTGAATTTTGCTTTTGCAAGAAAGATTTTGGGTGGAAATGTATTTGGTGGCTTTATAGACTCACTTATTCAATGACTTTGAATGCAGAGAAAACAATGCAATTCAAAATCCAATGGACAAGGCGGAGGCGGAATGTCAGATGGAAGATAAAGCTAGAACGGATGATCCGATGGAAAGGGCGGAAGATCCGATGGAAGATCCGATAGAAGATCCAATGGAAGTTAAAAGAAGGACGGAAAATCAAATAGAAGATAAAGTAAGGGTGAACTTGATGATTTTGAAGGGTGAATTAAATTTGTCTACAAGGGTCTGGTTAATTAGCGATTTTTCAAATCGTATTGATGAGAACAGAGGAATATTTTCCATCTTTGAAAAGGTGGGCATATTCAGGCGTAATTTTCAAGTGTTATGAAGCTGTCAAGAGATTATTTTTGAAGAGTTTAAAATATTTCAAGGGGAATTTCTGAATATTTTTAAAGGAACTAGGGAATAGAGATCCCTTGGAAGTTTCTCAATTTATAACATAAAGTTGTATAGCAAAATTAATGTATAAAAATGTGTCCGAGAATAATGGTGCTAAGAACCGCTCATGCAAGATTGCGATCGTGTTTATTTCATTTGTGAGAAGAATAAATGTGAATGGAAGTCGGACTCGGGCAATGGGACAACACACTGCGTAATGCTGAAATTGCGATGCGAATTATTGCTAATAGATTATCTACCTTCAAATATTTGAAAAAAGAACTTTTTTTAAGGAAATTGACTTATATGCTGATGAGGAGATGATGATAGAAGATGAAGAACACGCAATAGAGAATACACTGCCCGAAGCTGATAAAATGGTATCTAAATAGCGTATATATAAACGTAATTTATTGAATAAAGTGACATATTTTTGTATGTTTCCATGACTTTTTCAGTTAACGAAAAAAAAGGTACAATATGAACCGAAGATTTCGCCATTGTCTGCGATGTACAGAGATCAAAACATCTTCGAAAAGACATTGGTAATGTTTTATTGTTTTAGGTATATCCGTTTTTAACATGGCCTTGTGGAATGTAATTTTAATTTTTATGCAAGTTGGTTTGGTATTATTTTATCAAGTTTAGTAATGTACCAATTTTAAACTTCATCTGTAAAAATACTTAGCTTTTTTTCTTGCACAAAACAGATAAATAGAGCAATTGATACACTGGACTTCTTAAGTACTTGTGCTGAGTGGAAGGAGCTAATTTTGGCAGCTGGAGAGATGGACATAGTTTTTCAGCAAGAATTGAAAACGTTTTTGCTGGGATACCATTTCTTCAGTTTCTTCAACTTGCCAAAAGAAGAAAGAGTATTGGATAGCAGGTAGAGATTTAGTATCTCACTGAAGGGAATCGTGGCCCACGTCTTTTATTTAAGCTCGTAAATGCTTTTGATTATAATTTCAAGTGTTCAGTACGTTATGGCTAATAACGTACTGAAAACTGAATTTTTCATGTTTTTCAGGTATTCTAAAGTAAAGGATATTCCACAGAATATGGTCCCTGTTGTGTCAGCTGGTGATGGCAATTGCTTGTTCAATTCATTGGGATTGTTGTTGCTTGGAAAGCAAGCAGTTGCCCCGATCCTTCGACTTGCGGCTATTTTACACGGAATAGAGCATATACAGTGTTATATTAGAGAGGTAGGTCGTTTAGATTGGCGTGGATTTGGTTAGAGGCAATTGAAATATTGTCGCACTACTAAAGAAAATGCCATTAAACTATTAGTTTGTGGTGTAAAGTGTATATTTGTATTTAGAAGATCTGACGTTCTGCTTGAGTAAAGATGAAAGTCATTTATTTATTTATTTACTACAGTAGTAGTAATTAAATAAATAACTAAGTTAATGCTTAATTCCAGGTCACCTGTATAGGCGGTGTCAAGTTAATGTATTGATTTTGATATTCTTTTAAAAGTATTCCCAAATGTTCAGTACAACCGAAGAGCTGCAAAACTTCTTGTTCGTCATCACATCGAATAAGATGTTTAAATCAATTCACGGAAGAACCGTTGAAACACGATTGCGTAGTGCCCTGCA
This sequence comes from Sanderia malayensis, assembly GCA_013076295.1. Lineage (NCBI taxonomy): Eukaryota > Metazoa > Cnidaria > Scyphozoa > Semaeostomeae > Pelagiidae > Sanderia > Sanderia malayensis. The sequence continues at coordinate 9,259 of RQOL01000779.1, read as the reverse complement.
AGGAGAGCTTCTTGGGATGACGAAAATTGGAGATTATGCCGGTTTGTTTTAATTACAAGTTATTCTTCCTCTTCAGTTATAAATTTGAAACTGAATATATATGTAACATTTGTGATTCGTTCAGATAGCTGTGTATGGAGCAACTTATTATTTAAAAATTAGACTTGGTTTTAGCCGTCTTGATGCCATTTGTATCTTTTTTACCGGTAACAACCACCATTTGGAATTTAGAGCAGACACCTTGCCGGAGTTTCTACTTTTTTATGATAAATATTTCAATTGATAATAAGAAAATTTTGGCAAAGAATCCATTGGTGCTCTTGGGAGTGACAAAGCTGGAACTGAGAAAATCATAATTTTCCGCTTTTTGAAATTTATGTTTATAATCTTCCAATTTGTGAATGCTTTTGTGGCACGCTGGAAATTGTTCTCAATTCTTTGATTCTTGCAGGTCATTTTCAAGCTAGACTGGCGGCTGGTGCACTGGATATTAATATTGGTATGCACTGTCAAGAGGATGCGCAGCTTTTTAAAGGACTTGTTGCCACTTGCAGTTGCCAGAAATTCAACGTGGACAAAATTGTCCATGTTATGCTAGTGAAGACGGCCCGATTTGGTCCATTGAACCATTATGTTCCACTCTTGTGGAAAGGAAGTAAGTCAAAAATTTCCGACATATTTCACTGATACAACACCTAATAAATATGTGAGTATACTTTTACAGCTAAGACGGATTTTACCAGAGTATGTTTGTGAGTATACGCTGGCAAGGTCCGTCTAGATTTTTGGTGTTTTAAATTTAGAGCCTTTTCTTCCTATTCAGTTTTGTTATGGATCGGATCAGATATTTGATAGCTAAGACACAAAAATTTCTGGGAATTTATTTCTCATATTGATTGTTTAGGCCACAAGGAAAGAAAAAGCGGTATACACAAAGGTGGAACAGTTTTTGCGGGCAAAAGGTTTGCTGAAGCGAAAGGCGTTTCCTTTTGTGCGCAGTTATCGAAACTTGGGTGCAGTTTCAAAGGGAGCAGCGATTTTGAAAATTGGGTAGAGTGTCATGCATGCCACTTAAAGTACCATGGTGTATGCGTGGGAATAAATCCAGGTCACTTCCGCAAGCATTTGCATTTGTTTCAATGTTGCGGCGAAGAGATGGAAGCGGGTGCAGGTGCTACAATGTAAATGAACGTTTTGAGTGAGGTTTCCTAGCTTTATATTTATAAATTGGAGTAGACACCAACAATCATAAATGACTTACACTGTCCCAATTTTAACAGCGGTTAACGTTAATTTCGTTTCTTTTCGTATACTTTCAGGGTGTTTCGATACCCAGAGTTATCTGAGGAGATGACGAAAAGGTCGGACATTTACAACCCTGCAATTATTTTGCTGCGAGACATCCACCAATTGATGGGGAATGGTATATCTTCAGCCACCGTTGATTTTTTTATCCGGTTTGTTAAAAATGTTTTCCTCTGCCTCTATGTTATTTGTCTATTTCTTAATTACAACTGATTACTCAAAATTGAATAATTTACTTGGTTAGCATGAGCAGAGTTTTAACAATTTGGATTGTGTAAATGATTTGCACTAACGCTTTTTTACCGAGATTATTTTAAATATCAATAATACTTAACACTTTTAACAATAACACTTTTTAGATTGCAGTTGAGGGTTTTTACTTGAGTCGTGGGTCTTGTTGAAATATCATTTTTTCTAAAGTTACAACGAATGCTCGTTTTTCAGAAAATTTCTCTCCATATTGTTACGGAAAAGTCCTTAAAGTTTATTGCAAATAATTTGAAGATTGATTTGCAATAAACATTAATGCAATAAGATTATATTGCAAAAATTATATTCTTCGTTGGCATTTACTCGCTATTTTTTAAGTGCGTATTAATTTGTTTCAAAGGTTCTTACAGCATAACAACCTAATCGATATGAGCAATGATGTGTTCATTTCCACGCACCGCATCTGGGAAAACATACATGCGGCTACGACCTACGATGATATGCTGCAAAAAATTAGAAGGACTCTGCCAAGAGACACATTATTGTCCAAGAAGATGCTTCTTTTACCTGTAAAAGCACCGTGAGTTTCAATTTTCCCAAAATTTTAATGTACGTCCTATATATTCATCACTTGACAAAGATTGTGACACGCGTCCCGTCCATCTATAACTTTGAATTTAATGTAGCTGTCAGCTTTTAATTTTTGTATTAATTTCATTTTGCAGTGGACAATGGCATTGGGTTCTGCTTGTATTCAATTTGCAGGATAAATGGTAAGCTTTTCATTTTCATATTGCTACATCAATGTTAATACCAAATATGTCAAATTTAGCCAGTTGCTTCGATAGGTTTCTCAGTACTTTATAGGATTGAATATTTTTTCGCTTAAGATTTTTCATTTAATGTTTTAAGGTTTACAGTGATGGACTCTACCAAAAATGTGAAGAGTTGTTCGTTCCCCATCATTAATCGAAAGGCCCAAATATTTTTAAAAGTGCTCAGCCAAATTGAAGGTGCTGAATTTCCGAACTTCAGGTTTTTACCAACAGACGTGAGTGTTTAAAGAGATTCTACCAAAATAGTTTTCTCTTGTAACGAAAGACGATACAACTTGATATTAATCTGACATCAACAGTTCCAGTTCAAACACCCATGGAAAAATTCTCCAATTTATTACAAATTTCTTTTTAGTGTGCCCAACAAGGCAACAATATTGATTGTGGCATCTACATGCTTGGAAATATCCAGTTTTTACTGAACAAGGTATGTGAAAGTGTTCCCGTTGATGTTCGATTTGATCAATGTTCTTTATAATTTATCGTGTCCTCATATTCGCTTATTATATAGTTGTAAAAATTTTATATAATTTTGCAAATTAACAACAAATTTTCTGCCAATAAGCAGAATTGGAATTCTTTGAGCAATCTTCATATTTACATTTCATTTACACCTATGTACTAGGTTTTTCGCAATATGCTAATATTTTACTTATACCACAATATCTATACTTGTAATTTTGTAGGAATACAGCATTTCAAATGGCGTTGTGGTTGTAAAATACCAAAAGTTCGATGCTGAATTTCTGCGTCTCGAAATTCTTCGAAAGATGTTCGAGCTGCAATCGGCGACCTACATAGGTCGTTGTTAGGCATGTAATTTTTTTAATGATTTTTCAGACAGTAACACATCCGTAACCATCGGTAAATATCTAAAATCGTGTACCTAATCTAGGGCCCCATCCACACTACTGCGTTTTCAAAGGTCTTTGTTGTCAAAAACATCCGTATTTGTAAAAATATTTGCATCCACAGGATGTGTTGAAAAACGGATCAAACGATGTGCGTTCATACTGCACCACTTTCCCCCCGTTTTTCATTATTTTTCATCTACATATTTTTAGTTAGTGTGTTACATCATCTTTTCAGAAGTCTCCATTCTCGTTGTTCACACTGATACGCCATGTATGCGTTTTCAGATGTCTCCGTTTCGAAACAATTTTTCAAATGTCTCCCTTTCCAACTGTAAGCGGTTTCAATTGTTTTGACGTGGACGCAGAGCAAATGTATGCGTTTTCATATGAAATCGCATTAGTGCGGACGAGAACAAACGTATACCTAAATTTCAATGATATTTGTTATTGATATTACAATTCCTTATGCTTTTTTGCCATAATTTTGTTGCGATTCAGCAGGTAAAATGCAGCATGCTTCATGAAATTGGAATGTGTCATATACGACAACTGTGGCTTGATCTTTTGCAGCCTTGAATTAGCTTGCTCGTTTATCTGACTGTTTACTTCAGATAGATGTTGGTAATTCGACATATTATAACCTTGGCTGCATCCTGTAAATTATAACAAGGGGATTCACAGGTTACATTACTTGCTAATGTATGTGCTATTGAAAAACAACTGTATACGAACAGCACAGGCTTAAACTTTTGATTGATTGATTGCAATTGCCTTTCACTAGGTAAGCCGTTCACAAGAATAGCGCAGGGGTGATTTTCAAAGTGAAAAAAACGTATAGCTACCAATGGCGTAGGTAGGAAATGTTATAGGAGGGGGGGGGGGAGAAATTCAGATTTCCCGACAAAAAATTAATAGAATTTTTGCTCCTTCAAAACTATGAAATTAAGATAAGGAAATTGGCTAGAACTTAACGTAAACAGAAGGTATTTATTTTCCGACAAGATCAGCAAGTTTCCGACAGAAAGGCTGTTTAGCTCTGCAGGGTGGGGTCCCCCCCTGACCCCGCTCTCTCTACGCCACTGACGTATAATCGGTTGTTTCAACCATAAAATAAAATAATTATATATGCAATGTGGATTAGCACCCAGCATTCATTGATAAATGAAATAAAATGATAAAATACAGCATTAAAAATTTGTCTTACCAACATGATTTTTCCAGTGCAATCGATCTACCAAAAACCATGTTCTCTTGAAAAATTGCGGACGCCTGAGCAATGCATATTCGTGAAGAGAACAAGCATTGTCATAAATACAAGTTTTTGGAGCTGAAAAATGATTATGATAATTCAATTTATCAAATTTCAACAATATTTTTTACATTCACTAATTTCTCTTTTGATGACCGGACCGGAGTACATTGGACATTTGATTTTTTATTCAATCAATTGAACACCAAAACAACATAAAACTTGTCTTAATATCAAAAACAATAAGTGACATTTTGGCAACCCTAAAAAATATTCGAATTGGGACAAAATCATAGAAAAAGTCATCAATTTTTCACAAACAAAAAACACTCCTAAATAAATGAAACAAACCATATATGAAAAATCGGCTTTTGCTTACCTTCGGGAAACCTTGTATAGAGAACATCAAACGGAACATTAACCGACTCATTATACACCATCACTTCAAACCCGTAACATATCTCTGCGGGAAATAGATAGTTCAAAATTATTTAAGTATCACGTAAATAGGAACAAATTTCTGTAGTAATTAACTGGATGTGATGTAATCGTTGGTAATTACGAAATTTCCATTCTATAATGTGCCGTGATGTTCAGTGGACTAAGGGTAGTTGTATTGGATGACTCTTGTATATTCTATGCGATTTGCATCATTGAGTCCTGACTAACACTGTGAATCAAAAGCAAGCGTTGAAGAATACGAATTTCGTAATCTTCAACGCCGCAGTGGACTAAGGGTAGTTGTATTGGATGACTCTTGTATATTATATGCGATTTGCATCATTGAGTCCTGACTAACACTGTGAATCAAGAGCAAGCGTTGAAGAATACGAATTTCGTAATCTTCAACGCCACAGTGGACTAAGGGTAGTTGTATTGGATGACTCTTGTATATTCTATGCGATTTGCATCATTGAGTCCTGACTAACACTGTGAATCAAAAGCAAGCGTTGAAGAACACGAATTTCGTAATCTTCAACGCCGCAGTGGACTAAGGGTAGTTGTATTGGATGACTCTTGTATATTCTATGCGATTTGCATCATTGAGTCCTGACTAACACTGTGAATCAAAAGCAAGCGTTGAAGAATACGAATTTCGTAATCTTCAACGCCCCAGTGGACTAAGGGTAGTTGTATTGGATGATTCTTGTATATTCTATGCGATTTGCATCATTGAGTCCTGACTAACACTGTGAATCAAAAGCAAGCGTTGAAGAATACGAATTTCGTAATCTTCAACGCCGCAGTGGACTAAGGGTAGTTGTATTGGATGACTCTTGTATATTCTATGCGATTTGCATCATTGAGTCCTGACTAACACTGTGAATCAAAAGCAAGCGTTGAAGAATACGAATTTCGTCATCTTCAACGCCGCAGTGGACTAAGGGTAGTTGTATTGGATGACTCTTGTATATTCTATGCGATTTGCATCATTGAGTCCTGACTAACACTGTGAATCAAAAGCAAGCGTTGAAGAATACGAATTTCGTAATCTTCAACGCCGCAGTGGACTAAGGGTAGTTGTATTGGATGACTCTTGTATATTCTATGCGATTTGCATCATTGAGTCCTGACTAACACTGTGAATCAAAAGCAAGCGTTGAAGAATACGAATTTCGTAATCTTCAACGCCGCAGTGGACTAAGGGTAGTTGTATTGGATGACTCTTGTATATTCTATGCGATTTGCATCATTGAGTCCTGACTAACACTGTGAATCAAAAGCAAGCGTTGAAGAATACGAATTTCGTAATCTTCAACGCCCCAGTGGACTAAGGGTAGTTGTATTGGATGACTCTTGTATATTCTATGCGATTTGCATCATTGAGTCCTGACTAACACTGTGAATCAAAAGCAAGCGTTGAAGAATACGAATTTCGTAATCTTCAACGCCGCAGTGGACTAAGGGTAGTTGTATTGGATGACTCTTGTATATTCTATGCGATTTGCATCATTGAGTCCTGACTAACACTGTGAATCAAAAGCAAGCGTTGAAGAATACGAATTTCGTAATCTTCAACGCCACAGTGGACTAAGGGTAGTTGTATTGGATGACTCTTGTATATTCTATGCGATTTGCATCATTGAGTCCTGACTAACACTGTGAATCAAAAGCAAGCGTTGAAGAATACGAATTTCGTAATCTTCAACGCCGCAGTGGACTAAGGGTATTATTAGGAATTTCCAGAGGCGTGCTTTTTTGCATTTTTGTGCATTTCCTATGGGTATAAAGCTTGTCTAGGGACACTCACTGACTTACTCTTGCTAGTTTTGTTTTTAAGATCGTCGTCGCAGTTAGTTTTGGCCTATTGTTGCTGGCCGTAATAGGCCCATCCTTTGCTGTGGTTGGCCAATCTGCATGCTTCTTAGCTACAGGGATACATAGATTGTAAGTTGGCACATTAAGCTTATTTATTATTCACTTATTTACTTACTATTAGAGTGTAACCTCACGCGTTGCTACAGTGAGTATACAACTGAAATGAAAACATATTATAGGCTATGCTATTGTTGTTGTATGCAGACTCACCGTGTTTGCAAAAAACGGTAAAGACTCCGGGCAGCAGGAATGGATGACCTTTGTAATTTTTCTGACAACCCGATTTAGGTTCTTGCGATTTTTTTTGGTCGACAGCATAAATTCCTCTTTCCCGTAATTTTGGTAAGTTTGGCCAGTGGCTTAATATTCTTTCCTTTTGGCTAGGAGGAGCTGCAAATTGTGAGTCAACCAAGGAGGCAATGTCTCGCACAATATCAACCATTCGTTTTAAAACTTTCTTTATTGCATCGGAGGAGAACACGTTTTGAACTGCAAGGCTCAATGAAAAGAGAATGGGAAATTTTAATTGCAATAGTTGAAGGCCTTGGGGATCGTTGTATATTGGGTGGCCTTTTGATATTTTTTCAACCAGAGCGAGAATATCATCATCTGGATGCAAAAACCCAGAAATGGGAGAGGCTTCAGCTAAGCCACCAATAAAGCTTGACCATTCCGCTGGCGCTCTAAAAACAGAAGCTTGAACTACTTTCCTTGTTGGAATTTCTGTTATTAACTGTTGAAGCTCTGGCCGGCAGATGGTAAGATTGACTTGCATTTTCTTGTAATCCTGCTCGCTCAATATATTCTTAGCGCTGCCAGCTGCATATCTTTTCACCAATTTTCTTGTTGTCGCGTCAGGGATGTATACTCTGTCCTTAAAATCACTGCAATGATAATAAATTAAAAAGGCAATTATCCAAGATAACCATTGGCTATAATCTTTATTTAGTAGGTATTTTCAAACTGCCGTATAGTTACTCTTTTCCCGAATTTTATCAATTGGCAATCATTTAAACATTAGCTAGTAGTAACTGCCAAAAAAAGAAACTGTTTTTGATGCTGTTTTTTCAGTTGTAGTTTAATGAAGAATACATTTTGTTATATTGCAGTTTGGTTATAACAATGCTGCATTTTTGTGATTACAAATAGAATGTAGAAATTACCTTAATTGTGGAACAGGTTTACAGTTTTCTCTTGACGTTGCAACATCTTTTAAAAATTCACTCCACGGGGCAAGATCTTTTCGGAAGCCAAGCGAGGTGCCATCACATATAATCATGTCAGGATATTCTTTACATATGTTGCAAGTGAATCCCTCACTGTAGTCAATATCTAGCAATTCTAAAAACGAGTACCAAGCATCGCGAAATTTTCTGTAGCTGAGCGCAGTTGAAATGAACTTTTCTTCAAAACCAAGATCGATGTAACTGTCCAGTAACGAGCGTCGAAAAGTAAACATCGGCTGTCTGTGGACGAAAACCAACAATTTTATTTTATTATACTTTTCTGGTAAGGTTCTTGCATAAATTGTCTGTTCTTACAGGAAATAAGAATGAATGCACAACATTTTTCACGACCATGATCTACGGGAATTCCCACTTGGCATCACAATTGTGTACCCTGGGTACCAGAGCGTGAGGAATAAAAAAAGAGCAATAATTCAAAAATAGGGGCCCGCTTTTTATGTTGTTTTGGATCGTCTTGTTTTTTTGGCTCTAAGAACCGGTGTAAAAGCTTTTTACAGAATATGTTGCGTTGCCGGGGGAAGGGAGACGTTCTTGTCTTTGATGCAAGTGCTACAACATACAACATACAACATACTGCAATACACGAAAATGCATATCTTGCATATCTTACCCATTATTGAGAAAATGATTACGTAAATCTCTCATTAGACGATGAGTTACCAAGTAAGATCCCATGTTAAGAAGTCCATCCTCATTCCCATCGTATAACAAACGACTTGAACACTGTGAGCTCGAACACTCGTAATGCAGTACTACAGAAACAGAGAAAAACATTTTATACCAAATTGATAACCGGAAGATCCACTAATAACAGAGCTGAAAACGGAACTTTGATATATTTTATCAATTGAAATGATTTTGAGTAATATTAAGTTTTGGGAAAACATTGCCTCTATGATGTCACATTGATGATCAAGATGATAATTGTTATTGCTATTAATGATATGTGAACTTGATCGTTATTGAAATTTGTTTATTAATTACCGTTAGCTCGTAGCAATCCGCTTTGCATAAATATCGGTATATAACGTTGAATATTTCCATCGGACAAGTTTCTTTCCAACCAAGTGCATCCACAGTCGCAATTATCGACAATGGTTGGGCTCAATGTTACAATTCCAGATTCATTGGCATGTTCAAACAGCAAGAACTCCTCAGAATAGCCGGCATGCCTAACAACAGTCGGAGAATATGCAATTCTGTTTTTTGAAAAAGAATGAACCCTCCTGGCTTCTGGGG
>RQOL01000778.1:0-26806 GCA_013076295.1 Sanderia malayensis | reverse complement strand
GTTTACAGGAAATCAACAACTCGAGAATTGAAAAGAGCATGAACAGTAAAAAATAATCGAAGACGACAGGTTGTGGAAAGTTAGTTTGAAGTTGCAAAACATCGCCAAAGCTGATAAAAAAACCATAAAAAGCTTAATAACTAAAAAACGGTTTTGCTTATGAAAAAGATTTTTACAGCAATAAAAAGAAAATCTCTTGATTATATTGAATGAATAATTTCAAATTTTCCATGCACTTCTAAGATGATAAAAATTTGTTAAATAAATCGCAAGAAAACACAAAAATATCGAGGAACTGGCAAATTCACGTTCTCGGCTCGAGATTGAATTCAAAGAACCAATCAGAAACTTTCGAATGCGACGTTCGAATGTACGCGTCAAATCTCTGTCATGAGAAAGCAGAAACTTCTAGAATCTGGAATGATCTAGAAAGTTTTTACAATTTATATATTAGTAGAATTTAGAAAAATGAGCCATAAATTTCCATCATACTAACTTTATTTTATAACAATTTTAAACGTAACATATGCAGTAAATTTTAAGCACAACATGTGCAGCATGCAGTATGTGTATAGCGAAATAATTCCAACATTTTTCAATTAAAGTAATCATCATCTAAAAATATACAGTTGTTCAAATATATGTAATGTTCTTTCAACTCTTTTAACGGATCATGAGACGTTGCCTTGGGGGCCCCGAATTCTTCAATATTTTTCGAAGGCATATTAATCTGTTCGCAGGTCGCCCGCTCAATATCGCCCCCTTTATATAATACCATGTGCACACCATTCCACTCTAGGACGTCTTTAATCATGGGTATTGCATCTTCACAAGAAAATGAAGCATCTTCAGGGTAATAGTTCAGATGATGAATCTTTTGCCTACAATACCGGTATGTTCGTTTCCACTTTTCTGTTAAGAGTCTATATTTGACACAAGGAATAAATTCGTATTCGAAACAAGTTATTCCATCCCCAAGCATTTTTCCCACTTTTCTCACACATTTGTGACTATTCGACACTTGTATATATTCGATATCCATCAACGCAGCATGGGAAGCCTTCAACATTTTATCAGTTTGATATGAGATGTCGGGGATGAAAGTATACAAACAAGGTTTATTATAATAAATGATGAAGAGGATGATGAACTATAATTTAACGTTCTCGGCTCGAGATTGAATTCAAAGAACCAATCAGAAACTTTCGAATGCGTCCTTCGAATGTACGCGTCAAATCTCTGTCATGAGAAATGAGAAACTTCTAGAAGTTTCCAGGAGCTACCAACCAATCAGATCACAGGGACTTTTCAGAAGTTTCTCGAAGTAAGTTGTGGGAAAGTTCTAGAAAGTTCTATGACGTCATAAAGAATTTCCAGAAGTGAAAAGTTCTAGAAAGTTTTCGAAGCAGAAATCTCTACAATCTGATTGGTTGATTTATGTATATAAATCATCCTCGAGATAAAATCACTTCAAATCACGATCTAGTCATGAAGAGATCACACGAAGAAAGCGCAGCTGCTAATAATAGCAAGAAAAGAAAAATCTCCTGCTATCAATGTGGGAAAGTATTCAATAGAATGGCGCATCTAATGGCGCATAAGCGAACAACTCATAATGTGCAATCACCACCCAAATTAGTTGGCGAAGGTAGGAAAAAGAAAAAGATAGATGATAAAGCATTTAAAATATATACTAAGGAAGAGGATATTGAAAATATGGAAAAGATCAAGCAGCACACCATTCGCGAACTTATGAGTGAGATATTTATACATAAGCAAGGGATAAAGTATTACATTGTTCTCGAAGTAGAATTTCATAAACCGATCGGGGATATCATATCAGATCCACCGCCAGTATTCAGATCTGCTATCTATTCACTGCTGCGATCAGAGATTGAAGATATCGAAGAGCTTGAAGACCAAATAGATGACGCCATTAGAAAGTTAAAAAATGACATAGATGAATTTACAGAAAATGGAAGCGGCTGGATATTTACAAAGTATATCAAACTGCTAGTGAAGATGTTCGACTATGAAGCAATCAAAGGTAAAAAATATTTGCAGCTACCCGCCAACATCAAAAACAAAAAGGCAGTCATTAACGTGCAAAATGATTATGATAAATGCTTCATCTGGGCAATTCTATCTGCACTACATCCACAATCAATCCATCCAGAAAGAGTCGCAAAGTATCAACAGTACTTGGATGAGCTTAACTGCGAGGGATTGAAATATCCAGTAAAAGTGCAAGATAAAAAGATGATTGATACATTCGAAATAAACAACAAGATTTCAATCAACATCTACTTAAATGAAGATGATGAAATTATACCAGTAAGAATAGCGAAAAAAGAACTTGGAAAGCATGTGGATTTGCTACTAATAATTAATGATGATGATGAGAATCACTACTGCTGGATTAAAAGTATGAGTCGTTTGGCCGGACGTCCTGGGCATAAACATCGTGGAAAGCGTTTTTACTGTCCGCTATGCCTGTCATCATGCACAAGTCAAGAAAATCTAGATAAACGTAAAACATTATGTCAGAAAATCAAAATCTTCCAAGGTGTTGAATATCCCAAAGACGCAGAATTAAAGTTTGAACATTTTAAGAACCAATGCATGCTACCATTCATCATATATGCAGATACTGACTCTATTTTGGAAAGTTCAAACAAGGGAGCTGCTTATCAAGAACACAAACCAATCAGTTATTGTATTTACGCCACGTCAATCGATGATAGATGGCAACGACCGTTGGAATGTTATACCGGAGAAGATTGCATGGAGGTGTTTATGAATAGTTTAGATAAGCTAAATGAAGAAATACGAACAGTATTCAAGAAAACCATGCCAATGATTAGATTAACACCGGAAGAAAATGCGGAACATGCTGAGGCTCTGCATTGCTATTGTTGCAATCAACTATTCAATGATAATGATAGACAAAAAGTCAGAGATCATTGTCACATTACCGGAAAATACAGAGGTCCAGCTTGCAAGCATTGCAACTTCAAACATCTGGATATAGTAGCAAACTATCACACCATCCCGATCGTCTTTCACAATCTAAAAGGATATGATATGCATCATATTCTGAAGAATTTGAATGGTAGAAATGCAAAGATCATCGCCAATTCGAAAGAAAAGATCATGACTGCACAGATTGGTGGTCATTCTGAAGAAAATGAAGAAGGTAGAAATACCAATACTAATGGAATCAAATACATTGATTCATTCGCATTTTTAAGCACCAGCTTAGCAACACTGGCCAACAACCTGCCGAAAGAAGGTTTCATATCTATGAAAAAATACTTGCATGATGAGATCACCCAACAACAATATCCTGAGGTACCTAGAAATGAAGGAGAAAGAGTTACAGAATTGGAAAGAGAATGTCAAAACATGTTTGAACCAGGCGTAGCATGTAAAGATCCGCTAAAAAATGAAGATGTCTTGGATTATAGAAATTGGAAAATACCACCAAAGAGAGCTTTAACAGAAGCAGATGATGCAGATGTCAAGAAAGCGTTGATTTGCTGCCAAGGAAAGGTGTTTATCCCTATGACTGGGTGGATAGTATAGAAAAAATGCAAGAAACATCTCTACCACCAAAAGAAGCATTTTACAACAAACTCTATGATTCCAGCATCAGTGATGAAGATTATACATATGCTCAACAGGTTTGGCAATTTTTCAACTGTCAGACCTTTCAAGATTATCATGAGCTATATCTGAATACTGATGTGCTGCTGTTAGCTGATATATTTGAATCGTTCAGAAAGCAGAGTCTAAAAGTCTACAAGCTTGATCCTGCTCATTATCTAACTGCTCCTTCACTAGCTTGGGATGCAATGTTGAAGATGACTGGTGTAACGCTAGAATTACTATCTGAAGAAAAGAAGGACATTCACCTTATGATTGAAGATGGTATTCGAGGGGGTGTTTCGATAGCAGTGAAACGTCATGCTGAATCGACGGAAAACAACACGTTGATGTACTTAGATGCAAACAATCTCTATGGATGGGCAATGTTGCAGCCAATGCCTTATGGTGGTTTCAAACAATTTACACAATAAGAAATAGAAAACACAAACATCGACACGTTGTTGTCAAGATCTGATGAAGATATTGGCTACATTCTCAAAGTTGACTTAGAATATCCAGCTGAGTTACATGATCATCCTGCAGATCTACCATTAGCACCACAAAGATTACAAGTTCAAGAAGAAATGTTATCAAAATATCAAAGACAAGCTTATGGGGAAAAGTTTAAGTCAACACCAAAGCTAATACCAAATCTATATGACAAAAAAGAATACACCATGCATGAAAGAAATTTGAAGCAGTGTTTGGAATTGGGTTTGAAGCTAACAAAAGTTCATGAGATTATTGAATTCAAGCAAAACTTTTGGTTGAAAAAATATATTGATTTCAACACTCAAAAGAGAACTCAAGCAAGAAATGACTTTGAAAAAGATCTGTTTAAACTGATGAACAATTCTGTGTTTGGAAAGACGATGGAAAACGTAAGAAATCATCGACGTTTTGAAATCTGCACAGATGGTATAGCCTGAGAAGATGGGTCAGAAATCCAAAGTTCTATGGAGTAATTGAAATTAATGAAGATACACTTTTGGTAGAGAAAAAGATTGGGAAAGTTAAACTCGACAAACCAATGTATGTTGGCTTCAGCATATTAGATATTAGCAAGACATTGATGTATGATTTCCACTACAACTTTGCAAAACCAAACCTTCCAAACGTTCAACTATGCTACATGGATACTGATAGCTTCATCTATGACATACCAATGTCTCAAGATCAAGTTAACAGAGTATTGAAAGATCATGAAGATGGATTCGATTTCAGCAACTATGATAAAGAACATCCAAATTACTCTGTAAGAAACAAGAAAGTTATTGGCAAAATGAAAGATGAGCTCGGTGGTGGGAAAATGATAGAATTCGTCGGATTGAGATCGAAGATGTATAGCCTCAGAATCGATGATGGGCAAACAATCAAAAGAGCGAAAGGAATTAACAAAAATGTGGCAAAGAAGCAAATAAAGCATGAAGATTACCTAGATTGCCTGAAAGAACAGCAAACCTATTCACACAGGCAGCGTAATATAGAATCACACAATCATACCATCTACACAACAGAGAGAACAAAGAAATCGCTGAGCTCTTTAGATAATAAGAGATACATTCTTGATAATGGTTTTAACACACTGCCATATGGGCATTATTTGCAAGAAAATGCGCAAGCTGCTGAAGAAAGATACTGAGAAAAAGATATTATTTGAACATTCTAACTAATGAACATTTAAGTTTTAACATTATTTTAAACTATATCTTCTATTAACATAATTGTAAACATACAAGTCATTACTTAACTTATCATTTACATTAAAATATTTATTGATTAATGAGTTCATTGTAACGTTTTTTGTTCTATTAATGAGGAAGAACATGCAATGTTGTCCACAAGTCGCACTCTCATAGGATTGAACTTGAGTTTTATTGTAAGTAAGCTTGAACGGATGAATGAAGTTTTTAAATTCTTTCAGCATAGGAGGTTCACCAAACGAATCATAAAAATCCTAAAACGCGATCATCGCTAATATAGACGGCTACCCAGTGAGTTCCTTTACCAGTAAAATTATCTTCATTGAAACTGAATGAGCAGGGTAGTGAATGCACATCGATGTTTTTGATTTCATCTTTTCCAAATACACCATGGAAATAAGGTAGCTTTTCATGTTTCAGAAGTAAGTTATTGATTGTTATATCATCCATCATTACCAATGAGAATGATGTTTTTATGACTATCAATTTTAATTGTTCTGTCAAATTCTCCGAGACAACAATATTCATCAAACTTGCAACAGCCGTTGCAAAATTGAGCTTATTCTCAAGTTACCCTCTCTTTTAAGCAAGTATTGTTCATCTGCACAATTTCCCTTTGGTGTCAAGTCAAAACCATAAATTGCTGATCCTTGATTGAATCTCTCATAATCAACCAGACTAGCTGAATTGCCCAGAGTAGTCAACAGACGGCTATAGGCATCGAAATAGTCATTATCATCATAATCCAATCTAGAGGGGGAGTGACCTCTTGATTGTTAACAGTCACTTGAACGCCAGAAACTGATCCATGTACAAAGTTGAATGGGTTTTGTTTGAAGATCCATTAAATGCAGAATTATCCACAAGAGCAAAAAACAATCTGTTTGGTACTTTTCCATTAAACACATTGTCTTGAACCCAGCTCGTTGTTGCAGCGGGGACCAAAAAGTTTGTCATATGGGGTTGACAAAGAGGATACAGGCTGGAGATTTCATCAGAGTCCTTTCAATTCCTTTCAATACTGCATCTTTAACGTGTATATGACGAAGTATCAATTTCACTTCATAAATGAAAAGCTGTGGAGATGTTCCAGTTTTGCTCATTAAACAAAACAAATTACTGTTGGGACTCAATCGCCATTGAAGACGTACGCCAGGTAGTAGGTATTTGAGTTGATTGCAAATGTTAACATGGGGTTTTGTTAACACTTTGACTTTCTCGCTGTCGTCAAATGGCGCAGATCTTGTGTTCAATCCTTGATTTTTCGCTGATGCCGTATTCGTTGGGTAAGCAGCATCTTCCTTACCTAGTGTGTCACTGACCCAGTTTGTCATTTTCAAATAGTTTTCAGCTTTAGTTTCGTCAAACGACAACATTGTTTCCAAGTAAGATTGGTATGCATACATCCCGTTTGCTTCTGTGACAGGGGTGTCATTCAAAATCAGCTCTATCTGCTTCCACATAGATTGACCAATGTTATTTACTACTCCTACAAATTCTGCAGTTGTTTTTCCAATATCAGCTCCATTTGCTTTCTTAATAGCAAGAGTTGAGACGAAATAAGAATGATTCAAGTCAATCATATGATCTGGCTGGGCAGGAATGTCAAACACAACAGTCTGCTTTGAGGAATTGAGAGCAGCAGTTTGTGGAAAATACTCAACATCTTTAAAATAATCAACATCGCTTTGAACTATCGGTGTACTGAATAAATCTAAACTCTCACTAGGGCACTCAGTATATTCTGTTTTTATACTCATTGTAACAATTTCTTCTTCAGCAGTTTCTTCAACAAATTTTTTCTCAAATCTGGACGCTTTGCTTTAGGCTTCTTGCTCTTATTTGGCATGAAGATCCCTCTCATGGTGCTTTCTTTTATAGTTCTTTTAGGACGGCTCCTTGATTTCCTACCAGTGGCAGGCTGCTTCTTACTGGCAAGCGCTTCTTGGCAGGTGGTTTTTTTGCTTTTTTTACGACATTTACAATTTCTTCAGTAGCTTTTCTTTTAATTCCTTTCATAGAAGATTGTGCGGTATCTTTCATAACATTTTAACATTTTCACCCGCTAACACTCGATCAACCGCCTTTTCTCCAAAATCTTTTAAAACAGGAAGTATAACTTTTTTGTAGATTTTAGTCCTTGTTTTTCAAAACTGGTATTGCAGCTTTAACAGCTCTTTTGAAAATAGACCCAGCTTTCTTGAAAATAGTACCTACTCCTCTCCCACGCTGGGAAGCATAGAAATATGGAGTTGATTTGTAAATTGGAAAATCATACATGCTTTCTTCTAAAATGTAGCAAGAATGTTGTCTTTGTCTTGTAAAATTGTATATCTTTTCCTAGCTTGTTGTAGACTTTTATAGTAAATTCGTTTATGTCGTTGTACAGCAACGGATAGTAGAACAGATTTTCAAATCCTACAAAATTCAGCACATGTTTGTTAATCTTCAATGGAATGAAACGTAGCAATGGTGTGCTAATTTTTCCGACTACACGGTAGTCTAGCATGGAGCAATATATAAACATATTCTTCCCTTCTGCGTTGACTTGGAAATCTTGATCACCAGTCACATCAGTTGTTCTTTCGATAGCCTTGAATGTATGATTTGATAGTAATCCAATAGGTGGATCTAGACTACTTGTAAACGGGCAAGGTGTCCATCTCACATCTCTATAATAAACATTATTTATATTGCGACTATATTCCTGCACATCTTCAACAAAACCAAACAATTTACATAAATCTTTTCCCATTGCAATTCTTTTTGCATACTTTGGAAATGTTATCTTGACTTTTGGATCCACAATTGAAAACCCTGGTCCACCTTCATAAGATAAACCTAAATCATTTACATACTCTTACAGTTCCCCCTCTTGTTTTTTACGTTTTCATTGAAAATTGCAACGATTTCTCTCATTGTGAAATTTTTAATAGTATCTCCACTCGAGATTTCATCATAGAAGTCGCGATATTGTATCCATCTCTCAGGTTTATCTGCTGCTTGATTCCATTTTTTCGTATATTCATTACTTGACGCTACTCTCACATTTAACTCATCAAAGCCAACCTTATCAGTGCCAAGTTGCATCAATCCACACATTTTCCAACTATTGTAAACACCATGTTTAAATTGAGCAGGATCAAATACAAGTCTATCACTCAGCTCATAGATCATTTCTACCAGCGCCACTTCCCATTTTCCATGTAAATGTAATTGTTCTTTAAGTTTTATTTTTCCATCAGAATCAGTAGGACATGTGAGGTAAAAATCATTAATCATCTTTAACGAATGATAAATCAATTTGACAATTTTCTTCAAATTTATCTGATATATCTTCCAGAGTTTCCCAGTTGTAATTTTAATATCGAATGATTTTATGTTAGATCTTGTTACTCTATACGTTGCTGGATTTATAGTTGATCTGTGAATTGATTTTGAATCGTCAATAACTAGCCCCAATAGAGGAACAGCATCCTTACTTATAATGAAATTGCAACAAACAGCAAACACTTTTCACTCTCATCTTTTTCTTTTTTATTTAATGTACAAGCAATCATACTACATTTCCAATTAGTATCCACTGGAAGTGGATTATCAAAATTTACATGTCTATTATTTAGTGTCACATTCATATTACTGGCCTAATTCGAACGGTCAGTGATGTTTCTCCAATATACTGCTTTGTGGAATAGAAAGATGTTAATTTTATAGGATTTCCATCATCATCTACCAATTTTATTTGAATTTGTTGAAACAGCAGCCTCTCCAGTGGTGTGTAAATTATATTCTTTGGAGCGTAATATCTAACATATGTATCGAGATCTGTATCTTAAGATGCTAGTTTTCTCAAAACTCTTCGTTTGTTAACACCTCCAAGATAGTTGCTTTCCAATAGATCACATTCTACATTTATAGAAGTATGTTCATTTAGATGAACACCGTCCTTTATTCTGCTTAAGCAGTTTATCTTTCCTCCAGTCAGCGAGTCACCATCTGCCTTCCTTTTGTAAACAATCAGTTTCATTGTTTGACTGGATTGTATACTATCAGAAATCTTGTAGTGAAAGTATTTGACTATTGAACCATTTGGTAAAGTGTGGGTGACCAGATCTTCTAAACCAAGAAAATGTGCCAAAGGTCTTGAAAATGTTATTAAAAGTGCACTAGTATATCTCCGTCTTTTACCTCCATGAGTTGCAAAGCCTAATGTTTTCAAATCATCTTTCATTTCAAACTGTATCTTTCCATCAATTAATGATACTGATAACATGTTTTTTAATATGTACCCAAATTCAGGGAAATCCAAGACTCTATCATTGAAAAGTCTTTTGAATTCATAATACATCAGAGTATTATCACGGGTTTCGATAATTTCTTTATCAAGACGGATCTTTTCATAGAAAAAACCATCTGTACCCGAAGAAATCAATTTTCCATCTTCATCGGTAATAGTCACATACTCGTTGCAAATTGAAAACCAGTATTGATCATGTAATGATTTTTCTCCTCTATCTGGCAGCGTCATTTGTAGTAATGCCATTTCCCATTTTCTTTTATTGTTTAATTGAAAAACGTGAGGCAAATCAACTGTGAAATCTACTAGTTTTAATCTGTCAGTAACAAATCCCGAAGGAAGAACCAAGTCAAATTCTTCATCAATCATATTGTCTCTAATTGACTTTCAGCTACCCACTCATCAAACTGGGGAGGATAACCTCTCCACCTGATTAAATAGAAGTTTTTACCTCTTTTTTTCTTAGTTTCCAACACTTGCTCAACGACGAAGGTTTTTGGAAGATACACATGTTGTAGCTCCTCTTTATAGAAGCGATCATCTATCTCTTCATCTTGGAGATCTTCAATTTTATACATTACTGGATACCTTTCTTTAAATACTTTGCTAATCTTGAATATTTCTTCAGTATAATTTTGTAAATAACCTTTCTTAAAGATTCTCTTCTTCAAACTCAGTCTTACATAATCTCCAATTTTAAAGATCTTTTTATTTTTTTTAGTTTCTTTTTTAAACAGCCTTTTTCGGACAGTGCTCACATTGTTTGGATTAACTTCAGAAGGTCTCATACCAATAGATCTATGATAGGTATTGTTGTAAGAATCAACAAAATCTTGTAGATTATCAATATATCTTAACGTATTTTTAGCTGTGAAGTACCTATACATTCTTCCTTTGAGTGTTCTATTGAATCTTTCCACAATTGCTGCCTTTACATCATTATTTGCAGTGTAAAAATCGATATCGTTTTTCTTCAGCAAAGCTTGAAATTCTTTGTTTAAAAACTCAGTACCTTTATCAGATCGTACCTTTTTGGGCTTTCTTTCCAATAACATTTCTTTAAAAGCATCGACAATTTCTTTTGCTGTTTTTCTTTTCAGAGGCTTTACCCAAGCATAGCTGCTAAAAGTATCAATACAGCATAATAGAAATGTAATGTTCTTGTTTTCTTTTTTCAAATATGCCATATCAACAAGATCGCATTCCCATAAATAATCAATGTTATTAGTTAGTATCCGCTCACGTTTAAAGTTCTTCCTACTTGGTCTGTGCAATGAATATGCAAGACTAGTTTTACTCCACTCCTTAACATCTTTTCTTTTTAGATTAGGAATTACTTTTTTAAATTCCCTATATGCTTTATCTAAACCTCCAAGAGAACCCGGAACAGAAGGATCAAAGTATAACTTTCCTAGATTCATAACAAATCAATTAATATTTCTAACAATTTATCGTTTATAGAGTTTTTCTTCCGTCGTCTGTATGTTCTTTTCCCTTTGCCACCTGATAGACGCTTTTTAGGCTTTCTTCCTTTATTTATGATCTTTTTGGGCTTTTTCTTCGCCGGTTCATCAACAGTTGTAAATGATTCGCTAGGGTTGTATGATTATCTTTTCAAAAGAAGTCATTTTTGCTGTTTTCATAAACATATAGATGGTTATTTATAACCTTTTTTAGAATTGTACACTGCCATGGGAGCTTCATGAGGGAAAATATTTGTTCGAAATCTCATATCTTCATTCATTGATTGGGTGAAATCGCAGAGTAGATATCCATACATTCTTGCTGTTGCATCATTATAAATGTCAAGAAATGTTTTAGGAGATGCAGGCATAATTTGTCGTGCGAGAAAGCTAATTTGACTTCTATCTCTAGGATTTTTGAAAAGAACTTGATATTGAGTATTGAGAGCCAAATTTCTCATTTCCGTTCCTCTTGGGAAAGGATTTTGCATCATAACAATAACATTAATGTTGAGATGAGATCTTCCTTTCATGAACAATTTTCCCAAATCTTTGAAGTTTGCAATTTCATGCATTAGATCATCAACAACAATAGTTAATCTTTTGTCTGACCTCTCGATTTCTTCGTACAAATCTGAAAGCATTGTGAACCATACAATCTTGCTTGTGGTCAGTAGCATCAATTGATGTAGAGTAAATCTCTGTAGTTGAGCATTTTTCACAGTACTGTTTTGCTTTTTTGAAAATGCGTTTCAAGAGAATTTTAGCATATGCTTCTTGTACTCGTACATCAACATCTTCTTCTTGGAGTTCAGCATATGCTTTTTGCAGCATTTCATCATCATTTCCTGATGCTGCTTTAAGTATCTTTGTTACTGAGGAATCATCAACATGTTCTTTCTTTTTTTGGGCTGTGATATTTTCTTTCTTTTTTTTCTTCGCATCAGATTCGGCACTTCCAGAAGATGATGGTATAATCAATGATAGAGGCCTTTTGCGGGATGATGGTGCTAGCATTTTCAGATCAGCAAGTTTTCCATGCAATGCTTCCAACATTTCTTCTTTTAGATTTATTCCAGTTTTAGTTGGTTTCTCATTCTTCCATCTTCGTATTCCCAGACATAACTTTATGGGAAAATCACCATTTTTCTGCAGATAGATTTCAACCTTATCTTCATGTGCTTCTTCTTTGCTCAAAACTTCAGTGTATAGGGTTAGAAATTGAGTATACGTTCCCCCATATCGCTTCGTTTCAATGATGACGCCGTTCTTCTCAAACAGACTTGTAACATCTTCTCCTTGAAATTGTAATTTATGATTTATCTCATCGAGATTTATGTTGCTATCAACTATTTCCGAGAGATGAGCCAGTGCTGCATGAGAAATAGCCATTGATTTTACAGCTAGTGCACCTTTAATCATATCTTTCACCACCAGCACCCATTTGTTAGAGGCAGCTTGAACAGCAAATGATGTCTTGATTAGGCCCTCTTCATTTCTAACTTCGTAAATTCCTGCCACGATTCTTCAGCGAATCTTTAGTGATTTTTTAAGCTCTGCACTCTTCAACAGCTCCGCACGACTGATTTGATTTAGCTTCCGACGTCTGTTTATGTATATAATCAACCAATCAGACTGCAGAGATTTCTGCTTCTGGAAACTTCTGGAAACTTCTGAAAAATCTCTGTGATCTGATTCATCGTTCGAATGTTCTAGAACCTTCTTCGAAGTTTCTAGTTATTATTGAAAGGTGGTGTTAGCATTCGAAGTTCGAATGTTCTAGAACTTTCTTTCGAAAGTGTTTTAGGTAAATTCTTCTACAATTTCTGCTTGAATTTTAATCATATCACTTAAAAATTTATCCTGATTCCACTCTATTAAATCTCCAGTTAAATAATAATACAGCAACTTCGCCAACCTTCCATTTCCATCAGGAAAAGGGTGAATCCATAATAACAATGCTGTAAATTCTATTGGATTATAGTAATGCTGCCTCTTTATTAATTGGTTTAATAAAATTTCTATCTGATCAGGTTTACAATATTCTATTATCTCTGTTTCACTCATGCCTGCACATCTTACACTATTTGCAAATTTACCATGATATTCAGGTAAAATAAATTCATGTGTTTCTTTTACCATGTCAGTGTCGATTGTAAATCGAGTAATGTAATTTCTACCAAGCACAACCTCTCTTATCATTCTTAGATACACATAAGCATCCTCTAAATTTGTCATGTTTATACATTCAACCTCACCTTCTGACTTTAAAATAGAATGCAACATCTTTCTTTCTACTTCATCAACATTAATTCTGTATACTCGATTCATTATGAATTATTCTCGAGCTCCTATCTCCACGAACTTCTTATTGGAAATGAGCTTTTTGTCTGAGATTTGTTCATCTATTTCTTTCAATTTTGTTCATTTAAAAATATTAGGTTCTTACTCTTGCTATTTTTATAGATCTAGTCCCACTTTGTCTACCTTTCATATGCTTCTTTCGAACCAGTTTCCTTTGCATCCTCCGCTTTCGGCCGCCTTGCATTTTCCTCATAGCTGTGTCTAAACCATATCCAGCTGCAACGATTGCTCCACCTTTTGCAGCTTTCTTAGCACCTCTCAATGCCATCTTCTTAACAGCTTGTTTACGAACTTGTTTTGCTATCCCTCTTCCACCCGGTCTTACAGCTTGTTTAATAGCTTGCCTAGCTGCTACACGAGCTATTGCGGAACCCATGTTTGTTGATTTCCTCTCTCCTCTCCTTTCACGTTTTCGTATTCTATCCCTTTTATACTTTCCTTCACACGTCATTAGTTTAGTCGCTTCAACTCCACCATCATCCTTCAACATATCGTCTATCAGCATTGATGCTACAACACTTGCTGCTATACTAGCCATGATTATATTATAGCTATTAAATTGTAGCGTTCTTCCTTCTTTTATAATCTATTTCTTAAATTCTTCATCTGCATATGCCCACTTATCGCGTTGTTTTTTTGGTACTCCTGCAGCTCTCCAAAATTCCCTAGGGATGAATTGTAGGGGTTTTGGTTTTTTCCAACCCTTTTTCCATATTGTTGGTTTCAACTCTCGCTGTAATCCTGGTAGTGGTGTTGCTGCAATAGCTGTTTTCACAACCCAATTTTGTATGTTTTTAAAAAGACCTTTACCCCTAATTCTCTTAGTGAGCCGTTTCTTTCTACTCTGTCTCTTGCGCTTACCCATCTTTATTTATGAGGTAAATGCATTGTTTTTATAAGAAACTTAAGACGAAAAAGCTGTTTAATGAATGCGTGCATTGCCCTCCGACATTGTGCCATTTTGATTATTGTAAGGATGCAGCTTCCTTATATAGACCCATGCATACAAATCAAACCACGCATTTACATGAGGATATCATTTTGTGTAATTTCAACATCTCCCCATTCTCTAAGAACACAATCATATTTAATGTTATAAAGTAAACAATCCACCCATAAGCTACTAATGTTGTATTGTTTCTTTGTGTGATGATAGATAATTTGCTTCTCTATCCAAAGGAGTATCACAGCAAACCTTCCCAAGTTCCCATTTCCATCAGAAAAACTTTCATTGAATAGTGTTTTCAAGGTGTCATTGATCCTGTCTTTCCATCCATCTTCATTCACCGGAGATTCTTCAATCAGCAACCCATCTTCAGCATCCTTTGCTTGTGGTAGATTTCCAAGATTAACGCTTATTCGAGCAAATCCCATAAACTTGTGTAAATTCTTGTATACTTTCCCAAGATATATGCGCCGAACTTGAACCTTTGTATTAATGCCCATTACATCTCTAAAATGTTCCTTCAAATAGACTAAGAGCAAATCTTTTTTTGTTCTTTGCAGAAATGACCTAAAGTCATTAATTATAATGTGTGCTAATGTTAACAACATCTTTGCTACTGAGATAATAAGTGAAATCGATCGTTTTTATAGATTACTCGAAATCCGGCGCATGCGCAGTTAAGAGGCTGGTTCTAGCCCACCTGATTAAGGTATGCCAATTCGAATGAAGATTATGTAATCATTCAAAGAAGGTTCGAGCCATAAAGTGATGCTTGCGCAGTTGAGAGGTAGAAGCATATAAGAATACACAGTAATACTTTTTCTCAATTATCATTTTTAACATTATTAACTTATATTTCATCATTATCATCATCATCATCATTATCATCATCATTATCATCATCATTATCATCACTTATTATATATTTTTTTTGGATAGTCACATCTCTTATTGCGTGGTTGAAAATCTTCATGACAACTTCATCATCCACTTCATTACCATCACCATCATATGCTTCATCATGATCATCATCATCAGGGCATCGGTGACTTATGCTTAAAAACGGCAAAAGTGCCCAACACATCGGACATTCAAATGCAATTAATGTCCCATTTTCAATTCTTAATGGATTCATGTTTCTCAAGCTCTGAAATAAACGAATCATAATCACTAATATTATGAATTAATTCCAAATAAAGCTGTAAGGATAAAAAAGATTTGAAGCAGAAAAAATGAAACTTACTTTTTGAATGTCCGATGTGTTTGAATATCATTCCAGATTCTAGAAGTTTCTGATTTCTCATGACAGAGACTTGCCGCGTACATTCGGACGTCGCATTCGAAAGTTTCTGATTGGTTCTTTGAATTCAATCTCGAGCCAAGAACGTGAATTTGCCAGTTGCTCGATATTTTTGTGTTTGCGTACTATTTCACGTTAGAGTTTGAAGAGTATATAAAAGAAATTGTTTTTCCTTCTCATAAATAATTTCTATAAACATATAGACAATTTAAAACACCTTAAAAACACTTTAAAACACTTTAAACAACAACAAATGATTAAAAATGACCATAGCGGGGGGTCCATCGGTTTCTGGCCAATTCAAAAACTTGTTCTCTGAAATTAATCATTGCTGATAAAAAGTTTGAGTTCTCTGTGTTAGCATTAGCATATCTCATCACAGCCAATAATTGTTCTGGATTATTAATCTCATCTTCTTCATCCTCATTTTCGATGCTCGGGCTGTACCCGGGATTGACGACCATTGTTGGAGGGATGCCTCCATCAAATGCCATCCTGGCCATTTCGTTGACTGTGTCCTGCCATGGGCTCGGGAGATCTTGCCGGTCAGTATCCCCCGATGGAACCCATGGCTCTTCTAATGCTGCTGGTGCTGCCTCTACTGACTCTTCCAATGCTGTTGGTGATAATGGTGTTATTATTGGTGGCGATAGCATCGTTACTGGCGATGATGTTGATGATACTGTTATCGGTGATGATGGTGGTGTTGTTGGTGATGCTACCCTGAGAGATCGACGAGATATTCTTGATGCCGGTGATGATCTCAGGGACAGGCGAGTCCGCATCGACCGTGTTGATGTTCTTGGCCGAGATCGGCGAGATCTCCGCACTCCTCGCAGTGGTGCCCGCGGCGGTGTTTGCCGCGGTGCACTCCTGAGTTGAAGCGTTGATTGCAATATCTAAAAATACAAAAAAAAAAGATTTAAGCGAAGATCTTTACATTAAAATGTGTATTAGAATAAGTAAAAGTTATATTAAAAACTACCTCAATCCGTACATATACTGCTGGCATCAGCCTGCACAGCGGGCAGTTGTTGTTGTATTCGCTCCATCTAAACATAAGAATAACTAATTAAAAATAATCAATTATTAAGTAAAAAAGCATAATTAATAGATAAACAACAACTTACTGTATGCTACATGCCGCATGATACACCTGCCGGCACTGGGTACATCGGTGAAAAGCTCCCTCCTCCGTATCGTCACTCATACATATCCTACAATTTCCCTCGTGGAAAATTTCCTCTCTTGGCAACCTAGAATAAAAATGTGGTTCGAGTCATCCCAGATTCCGAGTGGCCTGGTTTATATACGAGCACGCACGAGTCTATGATAAAGCCTGGACCAGGTGAAGTTTTTGTAAACAGATAATAAAATGATAAGTATTGCATAGTCTTATGCTGTTAACCTTACATACCTCAATACACTTCTTCTTGCTCTTGGTTGCTGAAATATAATAACAACTTATTAAAGCATTTCAAAGAAAGTTTTACGAAATTTGAAATAGCGTGCCAACTTTCAAAGCTGTCGCTGTTTTTTAAAACACCTGCTTAGTATTTAAAAACAATTAGCACTTACATCCATTCTTTAGTCTTTATCTTTCTTCTGAAACGAAGGAAAGACAGAAGTTTCTGCTTTCTCATTTCTCATGACAAAGATTTGACGCGTACATTCGAACGTCGCATTCGAAAGTTTCTGATTGGTTCTTTGAATTCAATCTCGAGCCGAGAACGTGAATTTTTCAGTTCCTCGATATTTTTGTGTTTTCTTGCGATTTATTTAACAAATTCTTATCATCTTATAAGTGCATGGAAAATTTGAAATTATTCATTCAATATAATCAAGAGATTTTCTTTTTATTGCTGTAAAAATCTTTTTCATAAACAAAACCGTTTTTTAGTTATTGAGCTTTTTATGGTTTTTTTATCAGCTTTGGCGATGTTTTGCAACTTCAAACTAACTTTCCACAACCTGTCGTCTTCGATTATTTTTTACTGTTCATGCTCTTTTCAATTCTCGAAGATTCTCGCGCATGCGTAATCTTAACACTAAAATAAAATAAAAATTCTACTGCGCATGCGTGTCCTAGGACACCCACTTCCTCTCCTACTGGTTGCTTTGCAGATGAATGTTGTGAACAGTGGGACAAAATCGAAAAAGTGCCGCATCTTCCAAAAGGAAGCAACATTGGTTGTAAACTATCAGTACGTCTGAGATAGCTCTTGCTTATTACAGATGGCACCGCTCAAAAAGTGCTAGCTGCTATTGGAAGTATGCCACCACATTCCATGCAAACCGAGAGGATTGTGTCTCATCATAACATCATTGTTGACGATTCAAGAACAAACATGACTGAAGACACAATCAACACCAGACTGCTTATTGCCCTAAGCAGTGCTGGAACAGCTCATTATGATCCACGGCCAGCTTTTGCCCATTTTCTTTCAGCACATGAGCGACGAAGCCGTCAACCAGACTTTGATACATACAGCAGACGGAAATTTGTGAGAAAGTTTTTCAGACAGACCGGACATTTTTAAGACTTTCGTAGCAAAATATTTGTACCAAAAAGTTTATTCTTATAACTCTAAATGCAGAAAGCATCATGACCTTGAGTACTATATTCAAATTGTTTTATCTAGTGTTTTTCTAACTATATGCTGCATGGGTGTAAGGAGTTATGTGCAAGACAGTGAAAACCTTACCAACTATGCATACTCGTCCCTTTACTTTTGTTTTTGCCGTCAATTGTGGAACATCAAGGAAAGTGCCCTTTTGCGTAGATTCCCCACCAGTAAAAATTTCTTAAAAGATCCCCTGTTCTCAGATACGATACCCATATCTCTTTGGTGGGAAAGACTTTAGCCTCGGGATTAACCATATCGAGGACGACATGGGAATTTGAAAATTGTGTTAAGTGTTACTTTGCTGCACAGAAGATCAATTTCCTGCCAAATCCCAAGCTACTTATATTGTCTAGGTACTCAATACGCTTATTCTACTTATAGTGAACAATACAGAAACCATTGTCCGGAAGTAAGACTTCAATAGATGTTATTTGGAGCTGCAAGCAGTTGGTGGCAAATTGAAACTCTCTTTGTTCTTTTGAATTTTAATCTGAACTGCCAGCATCAACTTAATTTTTCGCTAGTAGAGCTGCATAAAGAATACTGAACAAAGCGAAAACCTCAAAAAGAAAACCCTGTAAAAACAAAATACTTAATGTTGAGGGTAAAATTTTGAAAAATGAAACATAATAAAAATGTGCGCTAGTTCCTGCATGAGACCAGTTGAAATATAATGAGCTTATTCATTCAATCCTTTCCCCAAAAAACCTTAAGAACTTTGTACATAATGTCACTCTAGCCTAAATATTTTTTGAATGGCATATTTTTGACTATTCGAATATTGGGAATTCCGAATAATTTCATTAACAAATGAGAAACCCTTCTGGGAGGAATTTGTTTCCCTTCAAAGGCCCTTGAAATGCACTGCATCATCATTGCAGGTCGGTTCTTATATTAAATGTGAGCCAAAATACTTCAGAAAGTAAAGTCTGTAAAATGATCAACCTGTCATATGCAACATGGGGTAGTAAATATCTTGACAATATAAAAATTGAAACAGGAACCGAATTGCGAAACATTTTGAAAATGAAGTCAGTTCCAATTTGAAGAAAAAAAGCCGATGTTAGCTTTTCCAAAATTTTTATGAAAATGTATGGAATCACATCATGGACAAAATTATAAGTCCACATTCATGTCATATTTCTCAATCCATGTCTCATGTTTTTGTCTTCCTCACGCCGATTTTTTCATGTTTCATGTCATTGTCCCCAGTTCACAGTGATTTCTTGTGTTAAGTAATAATAATATGTGTTGTGATTATTGTGCCATCACATTTGTTAGTACGCATTGTTCCCTTTCCTCTCACGTCGTCAATCATTTGCTGATCCGACATTTCACGTCGTGAATCATTTAAAGCAATCAAAGAATCAAAACCATCTTACGATCATGGGTGGTGATTCATGTACATAGCAAATTGAAAAGTATGGACAAGTTCTTTTTCAAGCGTTTCTCATCAATGAAATGTTCTTGCAATAATTTACAGCAAGTTGAAAAGTATGGTGAAGTTCTTGGGTGATTGCGACCTAGTGTCAATTGGTTTTCCAAACACTGGTTGCTATGAGACTGTGCCATGACGGACGCTGTGGAACACAGAGGACTTTGCCCAATGGAACTCGTCCAAAGCGATCATTGCCAGAAGGACATGGCAAGAAGAGAACTGGCTAGTCGTATTTCATTGGAATGCATTGGAAGAAGAGTAGAGTGCAAATTTGGTTGTAATGCCACATCGCTGACAAGATACTGATATATGTAAAAATCTATGACATGTTGCTCAATATGGCATTGCACCTAAACTTTATTGAAATAGTAATGTCTAACAATTCTAATTCTTATATTCAGATAGAAACTACCTCCTGATGAAGCATTTTACTGTGCCCACGTGCAAGTTTTGGGGAAACCATGCCGAAATGATTTACCACAGCAGATCATCAAATGACTTGCATATTCGGTTGTGGCAAACTGAAAATAGCAAAATACTCTCAGCTATGGAAAGCGGCATTCAGGTAAGTTCTTGTGTTGCTTTCAACTATGATTTCAAGGAAATATCTGTTCATTATAGCCTATAATAGGAGCACACTGTAGCCAATAAAAAAGTGGATATAAAACTGATCATAATGAATTCTGGAAAACATTTGTGTTTGTACATAGGTCGAATTCAAAGATGAATTAAAGCAACTGTCCAGCATACAATGGAGTATATTGAGAGATGACATCCCAAGAAATTCCACAGGATTTCGTTCACCACAAATGAATTCTGTTGGCATTTTTGGGTTTTGGTTCTGAAAGAGGCAAATGGCAACCACATGTTCTATCTCTCACATTGTGATGAAAAAGAAATGCAAGTTGGCTTTCGGTAAAGTGTACTTAATGATCCACAAAATAAAATATTACTTTGTTTTGCACTGTTTTATCGCAATCATTGCAGGAGAATAATAACAATCTATTGCATGTAGGGTCATTCTTTGGATTGGACGATTGACAATAATTTGTTGTCCAGATACAGCTACCTATCATATATGCCCACATCAATATGTGCCGCTGTCAATGAAAGATACACTGGAAAATATAACCCAGGATGAGGTTGGCTAAATAAAGATTCAAGTATGGCTAATCCAATGGCAACCTAGACGAATTGCACCTTAACTAACACTATGAGATCAGGGATTTTAGTAGAATATATTTTATACATCAAAGCTCTTAATTTAGTATAATCAATTGTTAATGTCAAATTATATGATTATGTTTGAAGTATTTTTGTATCTGATCACGTGCTTCCTATTTTCTTGCAAGTAGCTACTCGTTTTGGTTTCAACCAGATATTTCCTTGAAGTATAAATCTTAGAAAGTAGAAAGGGCAGTCAATTCGTGAAAAATGAAAAAGAGAAATGTACTTACTGTGTCGTATATTATAAACCTTTTTCGGAATGTTCAAACTAGTAATGTTTGCATCCGTAAACGCTGAAGTTGTGCCCAAACTTTGATCAATCGCACATGCTTGCTCAAGTTATTATTTGGTGAGGGGGGATTGTGTGATCTGTGTTGTGGCCTCGTATCGGATTCTGACTTGAATCAGGTAAATTACTGGATCGCCGTGTTCATTCATCATTGCTCTTCTGTCAGCTGTCAATGTTCGATACTTCCTCTACACATCCCCGGGAGCAGACAAGCGCCAAATCTTGCAAATCCTACACCAGTCAGCATGATAAATCCAATTTTATATTTCATTTGCTTGACGAATATATGGCTAATTGCTGCTGCGTAGCGGAAAGAAGTGAAACGGCTGCGCAGCAGAATATAATTGAGTCGTTGTCGAGAAAAAGTCTTGTTTGTGTGTTTGTGAAAATGCAGTTCAATGGAGGTTAGTGTTTGTGTCATTCTAGCCCAGGTGTCGCCTCAAATCCTCCTCCGTTTAGCGGCATGCTGGTTTATTATCAATTCATCATTGGCGAAAATCTTTGCTGCCGTGCAGTAAGACTTTTTAGAAACATTCGGAAAACGATATTTGGTTGACTTATCTGCTGGTTAACTTTTATGTTTGGCCATAATCGAGAAGCCAGAACAACGCCATTTTTATTGCGGCAAGAACACAGGAGAGGAGTTTCATTCTTGTCGTTGGAATAAGTTGATAAAAATGAATGCCTGCAAGTGGAAGGCAAAGCTATGCGGAAGTATATTAGGCCCCAAAAAACACCACCGTTCTATAATTTATTGTTTTTAGCTGGGGGATATTGAAAGTAATACCGGTCCAGAAAATCATGACTTCAGATTTAAAATTGTTGATGTGCATTTAATTTAATTTTCTTTTTAACCTGGGAATCTGTCTGGCACCTTTTTACAGTTGCAAGAAACATATGGTATTACGATAAAACAAAACATTCTCAGTCGTTTCATGAGTGTTGAATGAGAATAATTTCCATCAATGTATGGTAATGATTTGATACCATTCAGGTGCTTGCTGATACCGTAAATCCCCGAATGAGCCCCTGGGGTTTATTTGCAACTAGGGGTCATCACTCGCTTCGCTCGTTTGCCCCAGTCCGTCAAGTAAAAACAGCTTAATCTGGTTGGCGCCCTTCGCGCGCTGCACTCGCTCCCGCTCGCGCCCATCGATTAGATTGGCTCGCTCCGCTCGCCTAAGAGTGTGTTATCAAGAACCGGTGATTGGATGGCGCGCGCTGCATTGGCTCGCGCTCATGCCCCGTCCAATTGATTGGTTTGCTGCGCTCGTCTGATAGTCTGTTGTTGAGATTAGTTAACTGGTTGGTACGCATGCGCGAGTTCTATTCGCTTTCGCTTATGCTTCCAATAGTATAGCACATTTTTGGGGGTGTATGAATAGAGATTGACAGATTAGCCTTGTTTTGAGAAATGTAGCCTCGTATTGGTGAACAGGCAAAAATGGATCATATAGTGGCAATAGACCTCTGAAAACACAATACTTTTGGTGAAAGGTTAGTGAAAAGCTAATTAATGTAAATCATAAGTTAAGTTAGATTTGACTAATATACATAGGTCATAACAGATGAGGTTTGATATTGGGCAAGAATTTCATTTGAATCACAATGATGTAGGTAATACATTCTCATTTTAGCAGTTTCCCATTTCAGTCAATTATTATGAGGCAATAGCCTGTCGCAAAAGGCTAGTGGAATTAAAATGTGATTGAAAGTTACATAGACAGAATTCTCTTTCCATGAGTTTGTTAAGGATTCCATTGACTTTTCATAAATATTGTAGTAAATGTTTGTTTGAGCCATTTGACAATTGCATGGTGTGAATAGCAAACATTAGTGACATTGACAGCTTTGGTTCAGCACTTCAGCATTTGTTTCACTAAGTATCATATGGGAAAAAAGAAATAATTAATAGTGCCAAATAATACAGGACAATAGAACAATATGATAGTTGTAAAGCTGCAGTGATTCCCTTTGTGGATTACTTCAAAAACATGTTTGAAATGCAAAATCTGTGAAAATTATATTTATGCTTTGCTACATAACTTGATGTACTAATAGAAAGAGGTAGATAGAAATTGTTTATCAATTAGTGGAAACAAACTTTCATGTTGTTGTAATATATTTTTATTGGCTTTCTGCACTTGTGCATTAAGAGGCTGGTAAATGTCAATTGTTAAGTGTTCATGTAATGCATGAATTATTAATTAGATGACCTGACAGTGTGTGTATGTAACACCCAGGTTAGTTTTCCTAGAGCTCAATACAATTATTACCGTAAACATCATTACAGTAGTTTCCTTGACATACAGTAATGAAACTGAACAGGAAAAGCCTTTGAAGATGATTTTTAGGTCATTCATCATTAATATTGGGAAAAAACTTTAGTTTCAAGAAGATGTTGATGTATGTAACACATAGAGGCAATGAACACAAAGGAATCCATAAAGTGGCAAAAACTGGAAGAATTATTTTGAGTCCAAGTTGGCACTACGTAGGCACATATAGTCAGGGCACCAGAAATTTATTTTTGAATCAGCGAAACTGTAAAGTTGTAAAACAATTGTTGAGGTTTGCATGGCCTAACCGAAGAAACTGTCTTGTAAATATGGGGCAATCAGATCAGTGAAGCTTGGATGGCCTAGCAAAAATTAAGCTGGTGATTGAATTGCAAATGGTTAAATATAAGATCTAAATGTATTCACCTACCTGTAAGACACATTGAAAATGCTCTCTGTTAAATCTGGAGATAGTTTTCAAACTTAAAGTTGTCCTCCTGATAATTTTTTGTGATGCCAAAGTTTAGCTGTTCTATCTATCTATCACTATAATCAGTAAAACCCGCAATGGGTATCACACTGATGAAATTTCATGAATCAAATTCATCCTATTTCATAAGGCATTTCAAAAGTTAGTGGTGCGTGCCATTGATGGAAATGAGGCCAAAGTCTTTTTCAATGTGATGCAATGGCCTCGTTTCAATGTGAGATAAACTTCTATTAGTGGTTAAGATAAACTATAGAAATGCATTTCATTAAAAATTAACATTGATGAAGGTTATTAGATACTAATAGAGAGTAGATTAATCCTGCAATCTTTTTATATATGTAAAAAAATTACATTAGTAAAAAAATAGTAATCAATTAATTATTATTCTTGACAGTTATCAATGGATGGTGAAGATGAATGAGAGATAATTGTATGTAGATTGTATTAATGTCTTCATTCATCATGTGGAGTGTCCAGCGATGTTGACAGCATTGTTCAATATCAAATTCACTCTTGCGTGCCACAAATCAACCACACGGATGTCTGTTCTCTCCATGCTTCGTGCGTTCTCACCATTAAGTTTGGTCATAGTAAAAATAAAAGATTGCTGGTTACATTAGTTTAAAGCTCGAACACCAACTTCAGGGGGTAACCTTTGTTCGAGGTTTCCTTGGTGTTCATGAAAACTGCAATTTTAATTTGGAATGTGTAATATTACATATTCAAGAGTTAATTTTAATAAGTACATTAGTTATCATTACTTATTGGGATGAGAGAGGGATAATTTTAATGTTGTATGCAATTTCTTATCCAAAAAACTATTGTCAATGGACAGATTGCAGTTTTCACAGAGAAAAGGAAAGCCATACTCCCATAGGCAATATCGGAGAGCATGGCAAAGCATATCTCTTTTGATACAGGCGCTACGCAGGACCCAGATCGTGTTGTTGTTGATAAACACCCCCGGACACTGGAGTGTTGTGAAAGTGTCCGGATCGTTCTTGGTGGATCTTAATAACTGGAGTGGCGTGGTAAACCAGGAATGAATGTTCGTCACACTACAAAGTGAAACAAAGCCGATCCGGTAGAACCACAATCTGAGCCCTCGTGATTTATGTGTGTGTGTTTTGGTAGACGCCCTTGAGAGCAACGCGATTTATGCTCTATGGTGTGTGAAGACCTTTACAGGACTTCTTGGAAGACAATATTTTTTGTCTTCATGTGTGTTTCCTCTGGGAGGAATACTTTGAGCCCGTTAAATGATGTTGCTCTTGACATGGCCACATATAACTGACCATGTGTGAACACGGGCTCAGGTAAATACAAACCAACATACCTCAGAGATTGTCCCTGTGCCTTGTTGATAGTAAGGCAGTATGCTAGTCTGACTGGAAATTGCCGTCGCTTAATGTTGAAAGGCATCTCAGTGTCTTGTGTTGACAATGTTATTCTGGGAATCATGACCTGCTGGCCTCTGTGTTCCCTCGTGATGATCTCTGCTGTGATGACGTTACGTCGGAGATGGCGTACAATAAGTCTTGTGCCATGGCAAAGACCTTTCTTTGGATTTAGATTCCTCAGAAGAATGATTGTTGCACCAACCTTAAACAAAGAGAGTTGCAAATAACAATGTGTATTGCATTATAGTACTGTGATAATGAAGGATAATCAGGCTTAAAAAAGTGCTATTAGTGTGGACTTCAATTCATGTATACGTAATTATTACATAGGAAGATTATACCTTGAGTCTGAGTCGATGTAATGGCATTCCGTTAGGAGTTAGATTGTTGATAAACTCAATTGGATATGCCGCCTCCTCATCTGGATCCTCTGTTATGACACTGTCTGTGCTGTAGTATGTTCTGTCAGGAGTCTGTAGTCTTTCCAGAATGATGTCATTGA
The DNA here is from genome assembly GCA_013076295.1 of Sanderia malayensis. Taxonomy (NCBI): domain Eukaryota; kingdom Metazoa; phylum Cnidaria; class Scyphozoa; order Semaeostomeae; family Pelagiidae; genus Sanderia; species Sanderia malayensis. The sequence goes on along the minus strand of RQOL01000778.1, from coordinate 833 downwards.
TTTGATGTGAGAAGTCATTCTTTGGGGTGAGACAACAATGTTCTGACATGGTTACCGGATCCAGCATGAGGTGGGACTGTGGTGTATTAGCCTCGGGATATATGAAGTTGAGCATTTCCTCTCGCGAAGATGTGCATATTTGATGTGGCAAAGTGATATTGTCAAGTGCATCATGTGGTTCTTGTTTGTTGCCGAGTCTTAGGAGCCATTCTGAGAATTCTCTGTACGATTGATCTTGAACAGCTCTCATGTTTGTGTGCAGACGATGTTGTTGAAACTGTGCCCACAAATCACTGATTTGATATGATTTAAGACTCTCTAATACGATTTGCTCTCTTCCTGCCCTGGGAACAACCGGTAGAACTTGTCTAAAATCGCCACCAAGTAACATGAATTTGCCACCAAATGGCTTGTCAACTCTTGTGATATCCCGAAGCAGTCTGTCAACTGCTTGTAATGCCAATGCTGGTATCATTGAAGCTTCATCCCATATGAACAGGGTTGTTTCACGCAACACTTGTGCTCTTCGGCTCTGTCTCTTGACATTGCATGTTGATTCCAGCTTCAGTGGTATTGGAATTTGGAATTGTGAATGCGATGTTCTGCCATTGATAAGCAGTGTTGCTGCAATTCCTGACCAAGCCATACACTGAACATTGTGTCCAGAAGCATTCAGGTTGCGAACCAATGTGTTGTAGAGAAATGTTTTCCCTGTGCCAGCTGGTCCGTTGAGAAAGTGACAGTTCTGTTCTGATTGCACCTCAATTGCTTGAATAATGGCTGTGTACACCACTTGTTGTTCTGGATTCAATGCAGCGCGCATTTGTTCTCCT
>RQOL01000777.1:0-30030 GCA_013076295.1 Sanderia malayensis | reverse complement strand
AGATTCGGAAAGAGCATGAAATTTTACATAGGAAAAATATTACAAACAATATCTGTTTTCAATATTCAAAAGATTTTGCGCCTGTACCTGTCTATATGTGCCACAGATTCAAACGTTCACTTTTGATTTGAAGTGAGGCTACGAAGCATGACATCATTTTGCAAGTTTTCATTGGATAAAATGTAAACTTGTTGAAACAACAAACAACATGACGTACCATACTAGATGCTTGGCACGCTGGGGCAGGGGGGGGGCCACGAGCACGATCACGCACGGAGACGGGGAGCATTTTTGACTCATTGTTGGAAGCATCAGGTGAAAAGAAGAAAGTTTTCTCGCTGTATGCTTTTGCAACTAATACAACAATTATAGTATTTCATTTTTGTTTTGGAAAATGAAAGTTTTTTAACCTTGAGGAAACAAGATCGAAAACTGAAGTCAAAATGTTTGCTTGAGTGGTCTCAAAACAAATGTTTTTTGAATTTGCTGCGTCAACACTAAATTCGTCTCTCTCCACAAGTCTCGCAAGACGAAACTCTTCTAAAGACCTGGATTGGATTGGACCGTAACAACTGAAGACAAAACAGTACAATGAACAAAACTCATATGATTCCATAGAATTAATGTTTAACAGTTGCCAATAATTTATTAAATAACAAATGAACTAACTAATTATGAACATAAGGTTTATTTTCAAAACGGGCATCCAGCTCTTTCAGAGATAGGTAGGCCTTCACAGCCCGATTCCTTATCATCACTGCCGTACCCAGCTCTGGGTCTTCTTGCAAGAGGTTCTCCTTCGTACGAGTTTCGACCATACGAACTGACTACTGAATAGTCTTCTTCTTCTTCGCTATCCTCAGGAAGACTTCCTCCTTCGTTGGCAGAGGAATTTGTTTTGAACTACTATTTTCGCCATCCGACATTTTGAAAAGATTTTAGCCAGACAGACACTGTTTCAATTTCAACACAGGCCGGGCAGCTCTTCCTCAGAGAACAATAGTTGAAGAACAATAGCTCGGTTCATTCTGACGTCACACTGAATCAAAATCTTGAAAGTTTTATTTTTTTAAATCTGTTAAAATTTTTGTTTTTAAGACAGCAACGAGGATTAGCTCATAATGTGGGCTATCTAGAAAACATGGAGTGTGGAATGATGGAGTGGAATGGAGTGGAATGGAATGGAGTGATGGAATGACATGGAAAACATGGAATGATATGGAAAACATGGAATGATATGGAAAACATGGAATGATTTTCAAAAATTGTAATGGCAAAATATATGATATATTGTAACAAAATATACATATTTGTGTTCTTCTATATTTTTAACCCCTATCTTAGCATGAGCTTTGATCTATTACGTATAAATTACAAATAAACTCATCCAAGTGATTCACATGTCACACTTTTCAAGAGCATTTTATAAGTGGGAAAGATGCTGTTTGTGTTCATGTTTCTATGCAAAACAACCCGCATTTGTCACAAAATACAAGTATATGTATTGTCAGTGCTGTTGTGAGAACCAATAAGAATAGTTAAATAGTTTTTGTCGTGTTTTTCTTAATTTAAACATTTATGTTTCGATTACGGGTTTGAAACTTGCAGTCGAATAAATGACGCAGTTGTCACCGGAGTACCGATATTGGTGAATGACCTTGGCGAACAATACTGAATCAAAAACAAGTAAAAAGAACTTGTGTATGACAACTACTATAAGAATATACAACAATGTGGACAACTACGTGCTTTTTCATGTTTGAATAAATTAAATTCAAGGCTGATAATTTTTCAGCAAAACGAAATGCAAACACTTTTAACTAGCGAAGAAAACATTTATTTTATAATGTGAAACTAAAACTAAGAGAGTTCCCTTAAAAGGTATATCATAGGTATATTTAGTATACGATGAACAAAATAGTAACGGAATAACGAGAAATTATATAACGAGTCAAGTTGCAATTGGCATAGGCACTTGAATGCCAAATTCTGTTAACAGTCTTTCAAGGTGTTCCCTTCGCAAAACGTTTACAAATTGGAGAGGCAATTTTAAGTTGTTCCTGTGAAATGCAGGATATTTTCTTTGCACACACGCCAGCCTCATGCGAAAGTGTATGTTTTGGGCAATCGGCGTTTGCATTATCTGCACTGTTTGTCTGTTCTGCCCCTAAGTATTTTTTCACAAGTTAGTTGAAGTGAAACCGCTTTTTATGTTATGTCGTCCACCCGCTTAAAATTATCATGTCTGTGTGAAGTCTTGATTTCAGTTGTTCCTTTGGATATATTTTTTTCACCGAAAACACTTCTAGCACCAATATCGGTGCTTGACACATCATACTCCGGTGACAACTGCGTCATTTATTCGACTGCAAGTTTCAAACCCGTAATCGAAACAGAAAATTTTTAAATTCAGAAAACCACGACAAATACGATTTAACCATTCTTATTGGTTCTCACCACAGCACTGACAATACATATACTTGTATTTTGTGACAATTGCGGGTTGTTTTGCATAGAAACATGAACACAAACAGCATCTTTCCCACTTATAAAATGCTCTTGAAAAGTGTGACATGTGAATCACTGGATGAGTTTATTTGTAATTTATACGTAATAGATCAAAGCTCATGCTAAGATAGGGGTTAAAAGATATAGAAGAACACAAATATGTATATTTTGCTACAATATATCATATATTTTCCCATTACAATTTTTGAAAATCATTCCATGTTTTCCATATCATTCCATGTTTTCCATATCATTCCATGTTTTCCATGTCATTCCATGTTTTCCATGTCATTCCATGTTTTCCATGTCATTCCATCACTCCATTTCATTCCATTCCACCCCATCATTCCACACTCCATGTTTTCTAGATAGCCCATAATGTGAGGAAAATATCGCGCTTTTAGCCAGGGGTGAGATAATTGAAATCGGCGTCGCCTAAGTCCAGTTATTAAAAAAACTGTGGCGCGCGGCCAAATTTTCCCATACTGACCCCTATAAAAAATGATTCGCGTGTCATCAAACTGACGTCACAGCTCTTCAACAGACCTGGGTGTGTTTGAGCTTGAAAAAAATATACTTGTGCTCGTCAGAAAACATTCAAAATAAGTTCATAGTGATACTCAGATCTTTTTCTCTCCATTTCTGTAAAAAAAATCGATATGTCATTTTAGGCTGCATGAGCCCTTCTTTAATTTGATAATACTTTTTTCACTTTCTGGATAATACAGTGAAATAAAAGCCATCTGTCGCGAGTCACCTCAAGGCTCCTTTGATTCAATGTTCACATGTTCTTGATTCAACGTTTAATCAACGTTATTTCCACGTATATCCACCAAAGCACTCATTATTTATTTCACAATTTAATTCAACATAATCCTCCTACAGGCTCATAATAAAGCTAAACTTATTCCGTGTATTTGGAACAGCGATAGTTTTGTGTAGATAAATAAAAAGAAACTATATATTTGCAACAATTAATTGTAAATTCATCCTTCTATGTTTACACAACCTCCGCGATGTCGCAAATTATTCCCGCCTTTCCTTTTGCCTTCGAAAATGAAGGCACTGTTTTTTGTTTCCAAGCAACAAAACTTTTACACTTTTTAACAGAATTTCGAAGTGATGGATTTTTGGCGGTTATTTCAATGTTTGAAAATTAAATTTTAAGTATTTCTTGACAGAAAAGTTTACTAACATCTGAGAAAAATATATTTGAGTAAAGTTACACTCGCGTAATTTTAAAGCTGTGTTCTGCAAAGTCTCAACCATTTATAGACAGGGAAATTCTTATAAGAATCTAGCAATCAGGGTAACCGCAATTTTGCTTGTTGAGACACGATACTGGGGGGTTTGGGCTTCAAGATCCGCCAGGGGATAAAAATTTTCGGCCCGGGGGTCATGTTATTGCTTACGTCATATCTTGCGGGTCAATCAAATTTTTTTAATAAAACTTTTACAACGCGATGTAATCTAAATAATTTTTCAACAACAATACAACATAATGTCAATAATGTAAACAAAGAAAAGGAATCAATTCACATCAAATTAAACGACAAAGAGAAAATTTAGTTTTCAATGTTACTTGATTGTTCACTGACCAGGGGATCGTTTCCGATCGAAGACGTCAGCAATTTGTCTTATATGTTCTATGTTCTTGAATATTCTTCGACTTCCACGAATGCATATATTGATTGCTTTGACTAGAGCAAAGCTAATTTTACGTCGCAACCAAGCCTTGACGAGGCTGTAGTCACGTTTTCTCTTATCTCCAATCATTTCTGCCAAACGGGAGTAAAATTTCTTTGCTTCACGACCCATTCCACCAGTGGCTGATATAACAATCGGAGTGAAGCTGCCATGTTCAACTTCTAAAACTCTGTCATTATAGGCTCGTTTTTTCTCACGCTCATTTATCTCATAAGACTTCGATATTTCTTGACAGCAGCACCGGTTGGCAGTTGGGTTAAAAACCCTTATGTCGAAAAATGCCACCTGTCCTGTCTGCCAGAAACCTCGAGCGCTGATATCAGACCTTGCCTCATCACTGATGTTGACATTCGAGTTAAATGCTTCACCCGTGAGTGGTTGAAGTGCCGGCTCTAATCTCACATCTTTGCAAACTTCACCAAGGAGAAGTGCGGTCATGTTGCGTATCTGGTTATGCCTTCGTGAGATGAATCCTCCCTTTTTACAGGAAAGAGCATGCTGTACGTTGAACTTATTACCACATTCACAATTTTCAGGAACACGATCAAGAAGCCATCCATACCGGATTTTAATTGAGTCCCAAAATTGCTGTTTTGTAAGGACATATCCTTCATCCTTCAAAGGTAGTGTCGTCAGCCATATGGAGGCAAGTAGGAGATGAAGTGCGTGTCCGAGCGCACGCATGCGCATTAGAATTTTTATTTTATTTTAGTGTTAAGATCACGCGTGCGCGTTCGAATGCGGCGTTCGAATGTACGCGGCAAATCTCTGTCATGAGAAATCAGAAACTTCTAGAATCTGGTAAAGTTAGTTTGAAGTTGCAAAACATCGCCAAAGCTGATAAAAACCCATAAAAAGCTTAATAACTAAAAAACGGTTTTGTTTATGAAAAAGATTTTTACACCAATAAAAAGAAAATCTCTTGATTATATTGAATGAATTATTTCATATTTTTCATGCACTTATAAGATGATAGAAATTTGTTAAATAAATCGCAAGAAAACACAAAAATATCAAGGAACTGGCAAATTCACGTTCTCGGCTCGAGATTGAATTCAAAGAACCAATCAGAAACTTTCGAATGCGACGCTCGAATGTACGCGTCAAATCTCTGTCATGAGAAATCAGAAACTTCTAGAATCTGGAATGATCTAGAAAGTTTTTACAATTTATATTAGTAGAATTTAGAAAAATGAGCCATAAATTTCCATCATACTAACTTTATTTTATAACAATTTTAAACGTAACATATGCAGTAAATTTTTCATCATACTAACTTTATTTTATAACAATTTTAAGCACAACATGTGCGGCATGCAGTATTTGTATATAGACATTTTTTCATCTTCTGATATAGACGTTTTTCATCTTGGGAATCTTCTTCTTTCTTCCGATATAGGCATTGTTTCATCTTCTGGATCTTCTTCTGCTATAGACATTTTTTCATCTTCTGAATCATCCGTCTCAGCATTTCGGAAAATTATGCCATAGCAATCACACTGAGCGAAACCATCCCATTCTCGACCACAATCACCACAGATCGTTAACGTAGGAATTTCATCAGTGTACAATCCAGGAGTATAGCGATATAAGATGCATCTGTCCAGCCTATCATCTATCACCCCATATAGATTGAAAATGATTTCTTTTTTCCCCTCATCTAGACTGAGAAGAATTGAAGATTTTTCTTCAATCGTTAAAAATGGAGGATAGTAACCATATAACATATCCAACAAGTCTTTAAACAGGTAGACAAGTGTTGACCCAGATTCAAAATTTGACGCATCTCCATCTATTTCTTGCTTATCGGCATTCTCCCAGTGTCCTTCTTGTTCTTTGCGAAACATATGCCACGCACCATTCTTTAGAGGTTTTGCTGTATATGTACGTTGATCACCTCTGATGAATTGAACTAATGCTTCATAATACACATTTGTATGAAACATTGGGGAAAACGGTAAACCCTCACTACAAAATGATGTAAAAAGAATTTCCACCTCATCAGTTTCTTCAATATCATCTAATGAGATTTTTGATTCAAAATGATACATCTTGACTAATTACTTCTTTCTTCTTCAACGATTTATAGTTGAATGAAATCTACTCGACTATCCTTTTATATAAGTCTAAAGATGTTCCACTAGTTTCCAGAAGCAGAAGCTTCCAGAAGTTTCCAGGAGCTATCAACCAATCAGATCACAGGGACTTACACAAAAATATCGAGGAACTGGCAATTAAACGTTCTCGGCTCGAGATTGAATTCAAAGAGCCAATCAGAAACTTTAGAATGCGGCGTTCGAATGTACGCGGCAAATCTCTGTCATGAGAAATCAGAAACTTCTAGAATCTGGTAAAGTTAGTTTGAAGTTGCAAAACATCGCCAAAGCTGATAAAAAAACCATAAAAAGCTTAATAACTAAAAAACGGTTTTGTTTATGAAAAAGATTTTTACAGCAATAAAAAGAAAATCTCTTGATTATATTGAATGAATTATTTCCTATTTTTCATGCACTTATAAGATGATAAGAATTTGTTAAATAAATCGCAAGAAAACACAAAAATATCGAGGAACTGGCAAATTCACGTTCTCGGCTCGAGATTGAATTCAAAGAACCAATCAGAAACTTTCGAATGCGACGTTCGAATGTACGCGGCAAGTCTCTGTCATGAGAAAGCAGAAACTTCTGGAATCTGGAATGATATTCAAACACCTCGGACATTCAAAAAGTAAGTTGCATTTTTTTTTGCTTCAAATCTTTTTTATCCTTACAGCTTTATTTGGAATTAATTCATAATATTAGTGATTATGGTTCGTTTATTTCAGAGTACATACACTAACTATTGAAAATGAATACATTAACTGTCGAAAATGGGGCATTAATTGCGTTTGAATGTCCGGGGTGTTGGGCACTATTGCCGTTCTTGGGCATAAGTCACCGATGCCCTGGTGATGATGACGATTTTGAAGATGATGATTTCGAAGATGATGATGATGAAGTAATAATGAAGATTTTCAACCACGCATTGAGGGATGAAACTATACAAAAAAAATATATAATAAATGATGAAGAGGATGATGATGATGATAATGTTAATGATGATGATGATGATAATGATGAAGTATAAGTTAATTATGTTAAAAATGATAATTCAGAAAAATATTACTGTGTGTATTCTTATATGCTTCTACCTCTCAACTGCGCATGCATCACTTTATGGCTCGAACCTTCTTTGAATGATTACATAATCTTCATTCGAATTGGCATACTTTAATCAGATGGGCTAGAACCGACCTCTTAACTGCGCATGCGCCGGATTTCGAGTAATCTATAAAAACGATCGATTTCACTTATTATCTCAGTAGCAAAGATGTTGTTAACATTAGCACACATTATAATTAATGACTTTTGGTCATTTCTACAAAGAACAAAAAAAGATTTGCTCTTAGTCTATTTGAAGGAACATTTTAGAGATGCAATGGGCATTAATACAAAGGTTCAAGTTCGGCGCATATATCTTGGGAAAGTATACAAGAATTTACACAAGTTTATGGGATTTGCTCGAATAAGCGTTAATCTTGGAAATCTACCACAAGCAAAGGATGCTGAAGATGGGTTGCTGATTGAAGAATCTCCGGTGAATGAAGATGAATGGAAAGACAGGATCAATGATACCTTGAAAACACTATTCAATGAAAGCTTTTCTAATGGAAATGGAAACTTGGGAAGGTTTGCTGTGATACTCCTTTGGATAGAGAAGCAAATTATCTATCATCACGCAAAGAGACAATACAACATTAGTAGTTTATGGGTGGATTGTTTACTTTATAACATTAAACTAGGGGACATCACTCGCTTCGCTCGTTCGCCCCAGCCCGTCAAGTAAAAAAGGCTTAATCTGGTTGGCGCACTTCGTGCGCTGCATTCGCTCACGCTCATGCCCCTTTCTACCCCACTTACAATGGGTTAGCTCGCTGCGCTCGCCTATCGTTGGCGCACTTCGTGCGCTGCACTCGCTAACGCTCATGCCCCTGTCAACACCACTTACAATGGGTTAGCTCGCTGCGCTCGCCTATAGTTGGCGCACTTCGTGCGCTGCATTCGCTAACGCTCATGCCCCTTTCTACCCCACTACAATGGGTTAGCTCGCTGCGCTCGCCTATGGTTGGCGCACTTCGTGCGCTACATTCGCTAACGCTCATGCCCCTTTCAACCCCACTTACAATGGGTTAGCTTGCTGCGCTCGCCTGTCTATCTATTATCAAGAAACATTGACTGATAGGGCGCACTTCGTGCGCTGCATTCGCTAACGCTCATGCCCCTTTCAACCCCACTACAATGGGTTAGCTCGCTGCGCTCGCCTATGGTTGGCGCACTTCGTGCGCTGCATTCGCTAACGCTCATGCCCCTTTCAACCCCACTTACAATGGGTTAGCTCGCTGCGCTCGCCTGTCTATCTATTATCAAGAAACATTGACTGATAGGGCGCACTTCGTGCGCTGCATTCGCTTCGCTCATGCCTCTATCAACCCCACGTACAGTGGGTTAGCTCGCTGCGCTCGCCTGTCTATATATTATCAAGAAACATTGACTGATAGGGCGCACTTCGTGCGCTGCATTCGCTTCGCTCATGCCTCTTTCAACCCCACGTACAATGGGTTAGCTCGCTGCGCTCGCCTGTCTATCTATTATCAAGAAACATTGACTGATAGTGCGCACTTCGTGCGCTGCATTCGCTTCGCTCATGCCTCTTTCAACCCCACGTACAATGGGTTAGCTCGCTGCGCTCGCCTGTCTATCTATTATCAAGAAACATTGACTGATAGTGCGCACTTCGTGCGCTGCATTCGCTTCGCTCATGCCTCTGCCTACTCCTCTTGCAACAGTTTGGCTCGCTTCGCTCGCCTGATAACCCCTTATCATAATTTGTTTATTAAAACCTTGGGCTTGTTTACATTAGGCCCAAGCGTCGCAAGCATGCCGAAGCAACAATGGCGGTCGCCTACTACCTAAACTACAACTATCTCACTCGAAAAACAAAACAAAGCTATCACCTGTGTTCTCAATTGTTTCCTGTAATTTTCCAGAGGTCTCTCAAACAATTAGCAAGTCTTTACAAAGATAATTCAGGTCGTAAAACACTTTGAAAGGCGCCCAGTTATCCTTTGTGTTGAAAACAAAAACACGCGTCTTCTCCAAAAGTACCTGCTGTTCAACCCGAGGGCTAATTTGCATGATAACGAAAAACGCGTGACTTTTCACGTGAAGTCACGAAAGAGCCAATCAAATTGCAGGTATAGGCGAAACGGGTCACGTGAAGAGCGAACACTTTGTTCGAAAATGGAGTTCGGGACGCGAATTTGGAAGTTTCGCCAGCGTAAACCGTAGTTTTTTCGTGAGAGCACAATTAGCAGAATAATTAGTGGAATAATTCAAAATTTCAGGAGAAAATCGAAAAACAAAATCCATTACCCTGGTTAAATTAATAAAGTAAACATTCAGTGTGAATTTCAGTGCCATATATCCACATACAAAAAAGCCTTTGTGATCACACGGTTCGCCGTTTCGGCCCATTGTTTTCGGGCGTTCGACCTATTGTTTCGGGTCGAATCTATTGTTTTTGGCAGGGAAAATGCGTTATCACGTGACTCCGTAGAATATATATATTAGATATCATGGTGTTCTTGGAGAATGGGGAGATGTTGAAATTACACAAAATGATATCCTCATGTAAATGCGTGTTTTTATTTGTATGCATGGGTCTATATAAGGAAGCTGCATCATTACAATAATGAAAATGGCACAATGTCGGAGGGCAATGCACGCATTCATTAAACAGCTTTTTCGTCTTAAATTTCTTATAAAAACAATGCATTTACCTCATAAATAAAGATGGGTAAGCGCAAGAGACAGAGTAGAAAGAAACAGCGCACTAAGAGATTTAGGGGTAAAGGTCTTTTTAAAAACATACAAAATTGGGTTGTGAAAACAGCTATTGCAGCAACACCACTACCAGGATTACAGCGAGAGTTGAAACCAACAATATGGAAAAAGGGTTGGAAAAAACCAAAACCCCTACAATTCATCCCTAGGGAATTTTGGAGAGCTGCCGGAGTACCGAAAAAACAACGCGATAAGTGGGCATATGCAGATGAAGAATTTAAGAAATAGATTATAAAAGAAGGAAGAACGCTACAATTTAATAGCTATAATATAATCATGGCTAGTATAGCAGCAAGTGTTGTAGCATCAATGCTGATAGACGATATGTTGAAGGATGATGGTGGAGTTGAAGCGACTAAACTAATGACGGGTGAAGGAAAGTATAAAAGGGATAGAATACGAAAACGTGAAAGGAGAGGAGAGAGGAAATCAAAAAACATGGGTTCCGCAATAGCACGTGTAGCAGCTAGGCAAGCTATTAAACAAGCTGTAAGACAGGGTGGAAAAGCGATAGCAAAACGAGTTAGTAAACAAGCTGTTAAGAAGATAGCATTGAGAGGTGCTAAGAAAGCTGCAAAAGGTGGAGCAATCGTTGCAGCTGGATATGGCTTAGACACAGCTATGAGGAAAATGCAAGGCGGCCGAAAGCGGAGGATGCGAAGGAAGCTGGTTCGAAAGAAGCATATGAAAGGTAGACAAAGTGGGACTAGATCTATAAAAATAGCAAGAGTAAGAACCTAACATTTTTAAATGAACAAAATTGAAAGAAATAGATGAACAAATCTCAGGCAAAAAGCTCATTTCCAGTAAGAAGTTCGTGGAGATAGGAGCTCGAGAATAATTCATAATGAATCGAGTATACATAATTAATGTTGATGAAGTAGAAAGAAAGATGTTACATTCTATTTTAAAGTCAGAAGGTGAAGTTGACTGTATAAACAAGACAAATTTAGAGGATGCTTATGTATATCTAAGAACGATAAGAGAGGTTGTGCTTGATAGAAATTACATTACTCGATTTACAATCGACACTGACATGGTAAAAGAAACACATGAATTTATTTTACCTGAATATCATGGTAAATTTGCAAATAGTGTAAGATGTGCACGCATGAGTGAAACAGAGATAATAGAATATTGTAAACCTGATCAGATAGAAATTTTATTAAACCAATTAATAAAGAGGCAGCATTCCAAAATCCAATAGAATATACAGCATTGTTATTATGGATTCATCCTTTTCCTGATGGAAATGGAAGGTTGGCGAAGTTGCTGTATTATTATTTAACTGGAGATTTAATAGAGTGGAATCAGGATAAATTTTTAAGTGATATGATTAAAGTTCAAGCAGAAATTGTAGAAGAATTTACCTCAAACACTTTCGAAAGAAAGTGCTAGAACATTCGAACTTCGAATGCTAACACCACCTTTCTATAATAACTAGAAACTTCGAAGAAGGTTCTAGAACATTCGAACGATGAATCAGATCACAGAGATTTTTCAGAAGTTTCCAGAAGTTTCCAGGAGCAGAAGCTTCCAGAAGTTTCCAGAGGCTATCAGCCAATCAGATCACAGAGATTTTTCAGAAGTTTCCAGAAGTTTCCAGGAGCAGAAGCTTCCAGAAGTTTCCAGAGGCTACCAGCCAATCAGATCACAGAGATTTTTCAGAAGTTTCCAGAAGTTTCCAGAGGCTACCAGCCAATCAGATCACAGAGATTTTTCAGAAGTTTCCAGAAGTTTCCAGAAGCAGAAATCTCTGCAATCTGATTGGTTGATTTATACACATAAACAGACGTCGGAAGCCAAATCAAATCAGTCGTGCGGAGCTGTTGAAGAGTGCAGAGCTTAAAAAATCACTAAAGAATCGCTGAAGAATCATGGCAGGAATTTACGAAGTTAGAAATGAAGAGGGCCTAATCAAGACATCATTTGCTGTTCAAGCTGCCTCTAACAAATGGGTGCTGGTGGTGAAAGATATGATTAAAGGTGCACTAGCTGTAAAATCAATGGCTATTTCTCATGCAGCACTGGCTCGTCTCTTGGAAATAGTTGATAGCAACATAAATCTCGGTGAGATAAATCATAAATTACAATTTCATGGAGAAGATGTTACAAGTCTGTTTGAGAAGAACGGCGCCATCATTGAAACGAAGCGATATGGGGGAACGTATACTCAATTTCTAACCCTATACACTGAAGTTTTGAGCAAAGAAGAAGCACATGAAGATAAGGTTGTAATCTATCTGCAGAAAAATGGTGATTTTCCCATAAAGTTATGCCTGGGAATACGAAGATGGAAGAATGAGAAACCAACTAAAACTGGAATAAATCTAAAAGAAGAAATGTTGGAAGCATTGCATGGAAAGCTTGCTGATCTGAAAATGCTAGCACCGTCATCCCGCAAAAGGCCTCTATCATTAATTATACCATCATCTTCTGGAAGTGCCGAATCTGATGCGAAGAAAAAAAAGAAAGAAAATATCACAGCTCAAAAAAAGAAAGAACATGTTGATGATTCCTCAGTTAAAGCAGCATCAGGAAATGATGATGAAATGCTGCAAAAAGCATATGCTGAACTCCAAGAAGAAGATGCTGATGTACGAGTACAAGAAGCATATGCTACAATTCTCTTGAAACGCATTTTCAAAAAAGCAAAAGAATACTGTGAAAAATGCTCAACTACAAAGATTTACTCTACATCAATTGATGCTACTGACCACAAGCAAGATTGTATGGTTCACAATGCTTTCAGATTTTTATCGTTTCACATCAGTTATGTCAACGCCGATATGCTGGCTGAGGGGAAAGAATCGTTCAAAAAATCAATGTTTGATGAGTTGAAGAATGGACGTCTAACTCAAACAATCAAATCCAATGTCGGAAATCTGTATGATGAATTATCACATACAAACCTCTCTACATCCGTATATTTGCTACAGATATTGAACAGGATTATAAACAATTTAGTCACACCATTTGTTTAAGTTTTATAAACATTATTTGTGTTTAAAATAGTTGTTAGTTATTTGTTCTAAAAATTGTTATAAATAGAAGTTAGTTATTGTGGTAAAGAGACGTTCTAAATTTGTTATAAATATGAGTTATGACTTGAGATTTAAAGCACCTTTTTCTCTGATTTTATCTGGAGTAAGCGGAAGCGGCAAAACTACTTGGGTAGAAAATTTATTTAAAAATTATAATAATATAATCGATGATGGCAGGCAATATCCCAATCTCATGTGGATCTCAGGAACGAACCAGCCAGAGCTATTTGAGCGCATTAAAAAAAGTTTTGTTGGGAATTGTAGATTTATTACTGAATTACCTGAAAACTTGTACGAAGAAATCGAGAGGTCAGACAAAAGATTAACTATTGTTGTTGATGATGTAATGCATGAAATTGCAAACTTCAAAGATTTGGGAAAATTGTTCACAAAAGGAAGATCTCATCTCAACATTAATGTTATTGTTATGATGCAAAATCCTTTCCCAAGAGGAACGGAAATGAGAAATTTGGCTCTCAATACTCAATATCAAGTTCTTTTCAAAAATCCTAGAGATAGAAGTCAAATTAGATTTCTCGCACGACAAATTATGCCTGCATCTCCTAAAACATTTCTTGACATTTATAATGATGCAACAGCAAGAATGTATGGATATCTACTCTGTGATTTCACCCAATCAATGAATGAAGATATGAGATTTCGAACAAATATTTTCCCTCATGAAGCTCCCACAGCAGTGTACAAGTCTAAAAAAGGTTATAAATAGCCATCTATATGTTTATGAAAACAGCAAAAATGACTTCTTTTGAAAAGATAATCATACAACCTAGCGAATCATTTCCAACTGTTGATGAACCGGCGAAGAAAAAGCCCAAAAAGATCATAAATAAAGGAAGAAAGCCTAAAAAGCGTCTATCAGGTGGCAAAAGGAAAAGAACATACAGACCACGGAAGAAAAACTCTATAAATGATAAATTGTTAGAAATATTAATTGATTTGTTATGAATCTAGAAAAGTTATATTCTGATCCTTCTGTTCCGGGTTCTCTTGGAGGTTTAGATAAAGCATATAAGGAATTTAAAAAAGTAATTCCTAATCTAACAAGAAAAGATGTTAAAGAATGGAGTAAAACTAGTCTTGCATATTCATTGCACAGACCAAGTAGGAAGAACTTTAAACGTGAGCGGATACTAACTAATAACATTGATTATTTATGGGAATGCGATCTTGTTGATATGGCATACTTGAAAAAAGAAAACAACAACATTACATTTCTATTATGCTGTATTGATACTTTTAGCAAGTATGCTTGGGTAAAGCCTCTGAAAAGAAAAACAGGAAAAGAAATTGTCGATGCTTTTAAAGAAATTTTATTGGAAAGAAAGCCCAAAAAGGTACGATCTGATAAAGGTACTGAGTTTTTAAACAAAGAATTTCAAGCTTTGCTGAAGAAAAACGATATCGATTTTTACACTGCAAATAATGATGTAAAGGCCGCAATTGTGGAAAGATTCAATAGAACACTTAAAGGAAGAATGTATAGATACTTCACAGCCAAAAATACGTTAAGATATATTGATAATCTACAAGATTTTGTTGATTCTTACAACAATACCTATCATAGATCTATTGGTTTGAGACCTTCTGAAGTTACTCCAAACAATGTGAGCACTGTTCGAAAAAAGCTGTTTAAAAAAGAAACTAAAAAAAATAAAAAGATCTTTAAAATTGGAGATTATGTAAGACTGAGTTTGAAGAAGAGAATGTTTAAGAAAGGTTATTTACAAAATTATACTGAAGAAATATTCAAGATTAGCAAAGTATTTTTCGAAAGGTATCCAGTAATGTATAAAATTGAAGATCTCCAAGATGAAGAGATAGATGATCGCTTCTATAAAGAGGAGCTACAACATGTGTATCTTCCAAAAACCTTCGTCGTTGAGCAAGTGTTGGAAACTAAGAAAAAAAGAGGTAAAAACTTCTATTTAATCAGGTGGAGAGGTTATCCTCCCCAGTTTGATGAGTGGGTAGCTGAAAGTCAATTAGAGACAATATGATTGATGAAGAATTTGACTTGGTTCTTCCTTCGGGATTTGTTACTGATAGATTAAAACTAGTAGATTTCACAGTTGATTTACCTCACGTTTTTCAATTAAACAATAAAAGAAAATGGGAAATGGCATTACTACAAATGACGCTGCCAGATAGAGGAGAAAAATCATTACATGATCAATACTGGTTTTCAATTTCCAACGAGTATGTGACTATTACCGATGAAGATGGAAAATTGATTTCTTGGGGTACAGATGGTTTTTTCTATGAAAAGATCCGTCTTGATAAAGAAATTATCGAAACCCGTGATAATACTCTGATGTATTATGAATTCAAAAGACTTTTCAATGATAGAGTCTTGGATTTCCCTGAATTTGGGTACATATTAAAAAACATGTTATCAGTATCATTAATTGATGGAAAGATACAGTTTGAAATGAAAGATGATTTGAAAACATTAGGCTTTGCAACTCATGGAGGTAAAAGACGGAGATATACTAGTGCACTTTTAATAACATTTTCAAGACCTTTGGCACATTTTCTTGGTTTAGAAGATCTGGTCACCCACACTTTACCAAATGGTCAATAGTCAAATACTTTCACTACAAGATTTCTGATAGTATACAATCCAGTCAAACAATGAAACTGATTGTTTACAAAAGGAAGGTAGATGGTGACTCGCTGACTGGAGGAAAGATAAACTGCTTAAGCAGAATAAAGGACGGTGTTCATCTAAATGAACATACTTCTATAAATGTAGAATGTGATCTATTGGAAAGCAACTATCTTGGAGGTGTTAACAACGAAGAGTTTTGAGAAAACTAGCATTTTACGATACAGATCTTGATACATATGTTAGATATTACGCTCCAAAGAATATAATTTACACACCACTGGAGAGGCTGCAGTTTCAACAAATTCAAATAAAATTGGTAGATGATGATGGAAATCCTATAAAATTAACATCTCTCTATTCCGCAAAGCAGTATATTGGAGAAACATCACTGACCGTTCGAATTAGGCCAGTAATATGAATGTGACACTAAATAATAGACATGTAAATTTTGATAATCCACTTCCAGTGGATACTAATTGGAAATGTAGTATGATTGCTTGTACATTAAATAAAAAAGAAAAAGATGAGAGTGAAAAAGTGTTTGCTGTTTGTTGCAATTTCATTATAAGTAAGGATGCTGTTCCTCTATTGGGGCTAGTTATTGACGATTCAAAATCAATTCACAGATCAACTATAAATCCAGCAACGTATAGAGTGACAAGATCTAACATAAAATCGTTCGATATTAAAATTATCAACTGGGAAACTCTGGAAGATATATCAGATAAATTTGAAGAAAATTGTCAAATTGATTTATCATTCGTTAAAGATGATTAATGATTTTTACCTCACATGTCCTACTGATTCTGATGGAAAAATAAAACTTAAAGAACAATTACATTTACATGGAAAATGGGAAGTGGCGCTGGTAGAAATGATCTATGAGCTGAGTGATAGACTTGTATTTGATCCTGCTCAATTTAAACATGGTGTTTACAATAGTTGGAAAATGTATGGATTGATGCAACTTGGCACTGATAAGGTTGGCTTTGATGAGTTAAATGTGAGAGTAGCGTCAAGTAATGAATATACGAAAAAATGGAATCAAGCAGCAGATAAACCTGAGAGATGGATACAATATCGCGACTTCTATGATGAAATCTCGAGTGGAGATACTATTAAAAAATTCACAATGAGAGAAATCGTTGCAATTTTCAATGAAAACGTAAAAAAACAAGAGGGAGAACTGAAAGAGTATGTAACTGATTTAGGTTTACCTTATGAAGGTGGACCAGAGTTTTCAATTGTGGATTCAAAAGTCAAGATAACATTTCCAAAGTATGCAAAAGAATTGCAATGGGAAAAGATTTATGTAAATTGTTTGGTTTTGTTGAAGATGTGCAGGAATATAGTCGCAATATAAATAATGTCTATTATAGAGATGTGAGATGGACACCTTGCCCGTTTACAAATAGTCTAGATCCACCTATTGGATTACTATCAAATCATACATTCAAGGCTATCGAAAGAACAACTGATGTGACTGGTGATCAAGATTTCCAAGTCAACGCAGAAGGGAAGAATATGTTTATATATTGCTCCATGCTAGACTACCGTGTAGTCGGAAAAATTAGCACACCATTGTTGCGTTTCATTCCATTGAAGATTAACAAACATGTGCTGAATTTTGTAGAATTTGAAAATCTGTTCTACTATCCGTTGCTGTACAACGACATAAACGAATTTACTATAAAAGTCTACAACGAGCTAGGAAAAGATATACAATTTTACAAGACAAAGACAACATTCTTGCTACATTTTAGAAGAAAGCATGTATGATTTTCCAATTTACAAATCAACTCCATATTTCTATGCTTCCCAGCGTGGGAGAGGAGTAGGTACTATTTTCAAGAAAGCTGGGTCTATTTTCAAAAGAGCTGTTAAAGCTGCAATACCAGTTTTGAAAAAGCAAGGACTAAAATCTACAAAAAAAGTTGTACTTCCTGTTTTAAAAGATTTTGGAGAAAAGGCGGTTGATCGAGTGTTAGCGGGTGAAAATGTTGAAAATGTTATGAAAGATACCGCACAATCTTCTATGAGAGGAATTAAAAGAAAAGCTACTGAAGAAATTGTAAATGTCGTAAAAAAAGCAAAAAAACCACCTGCCAAGAAGCGCTCTGCAGTAACAGCCTGCACTGGTAGGAAATCAAGGAGCCGTCCTAAAAGAACTATAAAAGAAAGCACCATGAGAGGGATCTTCATGCCAAATAAGAGCAAGAAGCCTAAAGCAAAGCGTCCAGATTTGAGAAAAAATTTGTTGAAGAAACTGCTGAAGAAGAAATTGTTACAATGAGTATAAAAACAGAATATACTGAGTGCCCTAGTGAGAGTTTAGATTTATTCAGTACACCGATAGTTCAAAGCGATGTTGATTATTTTAAAGATGTTGAGTATTTTCCACAAACTGCTGCTCTCAATTCCTCAAAGCAGACAGTTGTGTTTGACATTCCTGCCCAGCCAGATCATATGATTGATTTGAATCATTCTTATTTCGTCTCAACTCTTGCTATTAAGAAAGCAAATGGAGCTGATATTGGAAAAACAACTGCAGAATTTGTAGGAGTAGTAAATAACATTGGTCAATCTATGTGGAAGCAGATAGAGCTGGTTTTGAATGACACCCCTGTCACAGAAGCAAACGGGATGTATGCATACCAATCTTACTTGGAAACAATGTTGTCGTTTGACGAAACTAAAGCTGAAAACTATTTGAAAATGACAAACTGGGCCAGTGACACACTAGGTAAGGAAGATGCTGCTTACCCAACGAATACGGCATCAGCGAAAAATCAAGGATTGAACACAAGATCTGCGCCATTTGACGACAGCGAGAAAGTCAAAGTGTTAACAAAACCCCATGTTAACATTTGCAATCAACTCAAATACCTACTACCTGGCGTACGTCTTCAATGGCGATTGAGTCCCAACAGTAATTTGTTTTGTTTAATGAGCAAAACTGGAACATCTCCACAGCTTTTCATTTATGAAGTGAAATTGATACTTCGTCATATACACGTTAAAGATGCAGTATTGAAAGGAATTGAAAGGACTCTGATGAAATCTCCAGCCATGTATCCTCTTTGTCAACCCCATATGACAAACTTTTTGGTCCCCGCTGCAACAACGAGCTGGGTTCAAGACAATGTGTTTAATGGAAAAGTACCAAACAGATTGTTTTTTGCTCTTGTGGATAATTCTGCATTTAATGGATCTTCAGAACAAAACCCATTCAACTTTGTACATGGATCAGTTTCTGGCGTTCAAGTGACTGTTAACAATCAAGAGGTCACTCCCCCTCTAAGATTGGATTATGATGATAATGACTATTTCGATGCCTATAGCCGTCTGTTGACTACTCTGGGCAATTCAGCTAGTCTGGTTGATTATGAGAGATTCAATCAAGGATCAGCAATTTATGGTTTTGACTTGACACCAAAGGGAAATTGTGCAGATGAACAATACTTGCTTAAAAGAGAGGGTAACTTGAGAATAAGCATCAATTTTGCAACGGCTGTTGTAAGTTTGATGAATATTGTTGTTCTCGGAGAATTTGACAGAACAATTAAAATTGATAGTCATAAAAACATCATTCGTGATTGGTAATGATGGATGATATAACAATCAATAACTTACTTCTGAAACATGAAAAGCTACCTTATTTCCATGGTGTATTTGGAAAAGATGAAATCAAAAACATCGATGTGCATTCACTGCCCTGCTCATTCATTTTCAATGAAGATAATTTTACTGGTAAAGGAACTCACTGGGTAGCCGTCTATATTAGCGATGATCGCGTTTTGGATTTTTATGATTCGTTTGGTGAGCCTCCTATGCTGAAAGAATTTAAAAACTTCATTCATCCGTTCAAGCTTACTTACAATAAAACTCAAGTTCAATCCTATGAGAGTGCGACTTGTGGACAACATTGCATGTTCTTCCTCATTAATAGAACAAAAAACGTTACAATGAACTCATTAATCAATAAATATTTTAATGTAAATGATAAGTTAAGTAATGATTTGTATGTTTACAATTATGTTAATAGAAGATATAGTTTAAAATAATGTTAAATGTTCAGTTAGTTTAGAAATGTTCAAATAATGTCTTTTTCTCAGTATCTTTCTTCAGCAGCTTGCGCATTTTCTTGCAAATAATGCCCATATGGCAGTGTGTTAAAACCATTATCAAGAATGTATCTCTTATCATCAAAAGAGCTCAGCGATTTCTTTGTTCTTTCTGTTGTGTAGATGGTATGATTGTGTGATTCAATATTACGCTGCCTGTGTGAATAGGTTTGCTGTTCTTTCAGGCAATCTAGGTAATCTTCATGCTTTATTTGCTTCTTTACCACATTTTTTTAATTCCTTTCGCTCTTTTGATTGTTTGCCCATCATCGATTCTGAGGCTATACATCTTCGATCTCAATCCGACGAATTCTATCATTTTCCCACCACCGAGCTCATCTTTCATTTTCCCAATAACTTTCTTGTTTCTTACAGAGTAATTTGGATGTTCTTTATCATAGTTGCTGAAATCGAATCCATCTTCATGATCTTTCAATACTCTGTTAACTTGATCTTGAGACATTGGTATGTCATAGATGAAGCTATCAGTATCCATGTAGCATAGTTGAACGTTTGGAAGGTTTGGTTTTGCAAAGTTGTAGTGGAAATCATACATCAATGTCTTGCTAATATCTAATATGCTGAAACCAACATACATTGGCTTGTTGAGTTTAACTTTCCCAATCTTTTTCTCTACCAAAAGTGTATCTTCATTAATTTCAATTACTCCATAGAACTTTGGATTTCTGACCCATCTTCTCAGGACTATACCATCTGTGCAGATTTCAAAACGTCGATGATTTCTTACGTTTTCCATCGTCTTTCCAAACACAGAATTGTTCATCAGTTTGAACAGATCTTTTTCAAAGTCGTTTCTTGCTTGAGTTCTCTTTTGAGTGTTGAAATCAATATATTTTTTCAACCAAAAGTTTTGCTTGAATTCAATAATCTCATGAACTTTTGTTAGCTTCAAACCCAATTCCAAACACTGCTTCAAATTTCTTTCATGCATGGTGTATTCTTTTTTGTCATATAGATTTGGTATTAGCTTTGGTGTTGACTTAAACTTTTCCCCATAAGCTTGTCTTTGATATTTTGATAACATTTCTTCTTGAACTTGTAATCTTTGTGGTGCTAATGGTAGATCTGCATGATGATCATGTAACTCAGCTGGATATTCTAAGTCAACTTTGAGAATGTAGCCAATATCTTCATCAGATCTTGACAACAAAGCGTCGATGTTTGTGTTTTTAATTTCTTCTTGTGTAAATTGTTTGAAACCACCATAAGGCATTGGCTGCGACATTGCCCATCCATAGAGATTGTTTGCATCTAAGTACATCAACGTGTTGTTTTCCGTCGATTCAGCATGACGTTTCACTGCTATCGAAACACCCCCTCGAATACCATCTTCAATCATAAGGTGAATGTCCTTCTTTTCTTCAGATAGTAATTCTAGCTTTACACCAGTCATCTTCAACATTGCATCCCAAGCTAGTGAAGGAGCAGTTAGATAATGAGCAGGATCAAGCTTGTAGAATTTTAGACTCTGCTTTCTGAACGATTCAAATATATCAGCTAACAGCAGCACATCAGTTTTCAGATATAGCTCATGATAATCTTGAAAGGTCTGACAGTTGAAAAATTGCCAAACCTGTTGAGCATATGTATAATCTTCATCACTGATGCTGGAATCATAGAGTTTGTTGTAAAATGCTTCTTTTGGTGGTAGAGATGTTTCTTGCATTTTTTCTATACTATCCACCCAGTCATAGGGATAAACACCTTTCCTTGTCAGCAAATCAAACGCTTTCTTGACATCTGCATCTTCTGCTTCTGTTAAAGCTCTCTTTGGTGGTATTTTCCAATTTCTATAATCCAAAACATCTTCATTTTTTAGCGGATCTTTGCATGCTACGCCCGGTTCAAACATGTTTTGACGTTCTCTTTCCAATTCTGTAACTCTTTCTCCTTCATTTCTAGGTATCTCAGGATATTGTTGTTGGGTGATCTCATCATGCAAGTATTTTTTCATAGATATGAAATCTTCTTTCGGCAGGTTGTTGGCTAGTGTTGCTAAGCTGGTGCTTAAAAATGCGAATGAATCAATGTATTTGATTCCATTAGTATTGGTATTTCTACCTTCTTCATTTTCTTCAGAATAACCACCAATCTGTGCAGTCATGATCTTTTCTTTCGAATTGGCGATGATCTTTGCATTTCTACCATTCAAATTCTTCAGAATATGATGCATATCATATCCTTTTAGATTGTGAAAGACGATCGGGATGGTGTGATAGTTTGCTACTATATCCAGATGTTTGAAGTTGCAATGCTTGCAAGCTGGACCTCTGTATTTTCCGGTAATGTGACAATGATCTCTGACTTTTTGTCTATCATTATCATTGAATAGTTGATTGCAACAATAGCAATGCAGAGCCTCAGCATGTTCCGCATTTTCTTCCGGTGTTAATCTAATCATTGGCATGGTTTTCTTGAATACTGTTCGTATTTCTTCATTTAGCTTATCTAAACTATTCATAAACACCTCCATGCAATCTTCTCCGGTATAACATTCCAACGGTCGTTGCCATCTATCATCGATTGACGTGGCGTAAATACAATAACTGATTGGTTTGTGTTCTTGATAAGCAGCTCCTTGTTTGAACGTTCCAAAATAGATTCAGTATCTGCATATATGATGAATGGTAGCATGCATTGGTTCTTAAAATGTTCAAACTTTAATTCTCCGTCTTTGGGATCTTCAACACCTTGGAAGATTTTGATTTTCTGACATAATGTTTTATGTTTATCTAGATTTTCTTGACTTGTGCATGATGACAGGCATAGCGGACAGTAAAAACGCTTTCCATGATATTTATGTCCAGGACGTCCGGCCAACAAACGACTCATACTTTTAATCCAGCAGTAGTGATTCTCATCATCATCATTAATTATTAGTAGCAAATCCACATGCTTTCCAAGTTCTTTTTTCGCTATTCTTACTGGTATAATTTCATCATCTTCATTTAAATAGATGTTGATTGAAATGTTGTTGTTTATTTCGAATGTATCAATCATCTTTGTATCTTGCACTTTTACTGGATATTTCAATCCCTCGCAGTTAAGCTCGTTCAAGTACTGTTGATACTTTGCGACTCTTTCTGGATGGATTGATTGTGGATGTAGTGCAGATAGAATTGCCCAGATGAAGCATTTATCATCATCGTTTTGCACGTTAATGACTGCTTTTTTGTTTTTAATGTTGGTGGGTAGCTGCAAATATTTTTTACCTTTGATTGCTTCATAGTCGAACATCTTCACTAGCAGTTTGATATACTTTGTAAATATCCAGCCGCTTCCATTTTCTGTAAATTCATCTATGTCATTTTTTAACTTTCTAATGGCGTCGTCTATTTGGTCTTCAAGCTCTTCGATATCTTCAACCTCTGATCGCAGCAGTGAATAGATAGCAGATCTGAATACTGGCGGTGGATCTGATATGATATCACCGATCGGTTTATGGAATTCTACTTCGAGAACAATGTAATACTTTATCCCTTGCTTATGTGTAAATATCTCACTCATAAGTTCGCGAATGGTGTGCTGCTTGATCTTTTTCATATTTTCAATATCCTCTTCCTTAGTATATATTTTAAATGCTTTATCATCTATCTTTTTCTTTTTCCTACCTTCGCCAACTAATTTGGGTGGCGATTGTACATTATGAGTTGTTCGCTTGTGCGCCATTAGATTCGCCATTCTATTGAATACTTTCCCACATTGATAGCAAGAGATTTTTCTTTTCTTGCTATTATTAGCAGCTGCGCTTTCTTCGTGTGATCTCTTCATGACTAGATCGTGATTTGAAGTGATTTTATTTCTAGAATGATTTATATACATAAATCAACCAATCAGATTGTAGAGATTTCTGCTTCTGGAAACTTCTTTATGGCGTCATAGAACTTTCTAGAACTTTCCCACAACTTACTTCTAGAAACTTCTGAAAAGTCCCTGTGATCTGATTGGTTGATGGCCCCTGGAAACTTCTAGAAGTTTCTGCTTTCTCATGACAGAGATTTGACGCGTACATTCGAACATCGCATTCGAAAGTTTCTGATTGGTTCTTTGAATTCAATCTCGAGCCGAGAACGTTTAATTATAGTTCATCTAAATTAAAGAAGTGACTTTAGATAATTGACCAGACATCTCATATCAAACTGATAAAATGTTGAAGGCTTCCCATGCTGCGTTGATGGATATCGAATATATACAAGTGTCGAATAGTCACAAGTGTGTGAGAAAAGTTGGAATAATGCTTGCGGATGGAATAACTTGTTTCGAATACGAATTTATTCCTTGTGTCAAATATAGACTCTTAACAGAAAAGTGGAAACGAACATACCGGTATTGTAGGCAAAAGATTCATCATCTGAACTATTACCCTGAAGATGCTTCATTTTCTTGTGAAGATGCAATACCCATGATTAAAGACGTCCTAGAGTGGAATGGTGTGCACATGGTATTATATAAAGGGGGCGATATTGAGCGGGCGACCTGCGAACAGATTAATATGCCTTCGAAAAATATTGAAGAATTTGGGGCCCCCAAGGCAACGCTCATGATCCGTTAAAAGAGTTGAAAGAACATTACATATATTTGAACAATTGTATACTTTCAGATGATGATTACTTTAATTGAAAAATGTTGGAATTATTTCGCTATACACATACTGCATGCTGCACATGTTGTGCTTAAAATTTACTGTATATGTTACGTTTAAAATTGTTATAAAATAAAGTTAGTATGATGGGAATTTATGGCTCCTTTTTCTAAATTCTACTAATATAAATTGTAAAAACTTTCTAGATATTCCAGATTCTAGAAGTTTCTGATTTCTCATGACAGAGATTTGACGCGTACATTCGAACGTCGCATTCGAAAGTTTCAATTCTCGAAGACTCTCGCGCATGCGTGATCTTAGCACATTCTACTGCGCATGCGTGTCCTAGGACGCCTACCTCATCTCCTACTGAGGGCCCATCGCAGAGGTGGAAAAAAAATTTTTCTTTCTGGGAACCTGGGTATCTGGCTCAAAACTTTCTGCGAGAATTTATGGGCCAGACGAACAAACTTTGTTTGTGCCTATATATCTACACTTAGTTGATGTATAGATGGGGGGAAACTAAATGACTAAATCTTAAAACGAATGATACTTCTCATTTGAATATTTATTTTGTTTTTATTTCAATGTTTAATTTGTTTTTTCTCACAAAGTATTGCTATGATCGGTTACATGAAATGTATAATAAAATTGTCATTTCTCATCGAATTGTTAGACAATGTCAGAGTCTAAACAAGGTGTAAATGTTATTTTTCCATAAAGGGCAACTTGCTTGGCTGTTTGAGCAATCTATTTAATACTTGAGAGCCACCTGCATATTCCTTTAATTGTTCCAAAACACTTGTTCTGAAAAAATGCCATGTGCTTCCTTTAGACCGCCAGTAAGAGTTCATTGCTTCTTTGATAACGGCATCAGCATGGGAAAGATTTGGGCCATTAATGGCAATTAGAAATTCCTGTGTTGTACTTTCTTCGTTCATGTTCCTCCTGGCATCAAAATGATTCTCAAAGATTGATACCAGAGACTCCAGCACTGATTCACAAGACACTTTG
Source organism: Sanderia malayensis (assembly GCA_013076295.1). Lineage (NCBI taxonomy): Eukaryota > Metazoa > Cnidaria > Scyphozoa > Semaeostomeae > Pelagiidae > Sanderia > Sanderia malayensis. Next base: position 4,459 of record RQOL01000777.1, on the reverse strand, counting down.
ACACAACACACACTGATTGCCTGCATAACCATTTCAATTTCGGTGAAAAGTGCTAGTTTGGGATCGAAAAATTGTTTTAGAATGCTTTTGGGATCTGTTACACGTAGCTCTTCGAGAGAAGATTGTTTTGTTAATTCTTCAAGTTTTTTAAAAAAAAGCCTGTACTGTCTCTTTAACTCGTCGTCTGAAACGTTATTCAGCGACCTAACTGGTACTGAACGTATAGCATCTACGAACAGAGGGCCATTGATAACAGCGTTCTTTATGTATCCACCATCTGGATCTTTCAACTTGGCTGCAACCTCTGGCAAATTCAAAACGGTCTTGGTGTGATTGATCACAGTGATTGCTTGATCATCAAATACTTCTTCTTTTAGACCGGAATGTAACGTAGCAATCAGCATCTCCAATCTTTCGTGGACTTGTTTTTCTGCATCTACATTCTGTGCGATTGTTGCTTGCCTTCCCATTTGACGTGTACGGCTCTGCAGACTTGCAGCAATGGTTGCACTCTGGTCCACAACAGGGATCTTTTGAATCTCACCGTTGGTTTGCAGAGAATCTCGATCAGCGTGTAAAAGTGGAAACAGACATCTAACCTTAGCCTTTTCATCAACGTAGCTGCTGCAGTTCTTATGATCAGAAAGACATTTTTTCATCTTTCCAAGGACAGTTACTTCCTTCATGAAAAGCTCCAAGCGCTCATGCGGCAAAAGGTTGACAATCTGTGCAGCGTTAACAATTTTCCCATACTGGCCATAGACATCTGCACAACCAGCTAATGTCAACAGGAAGCGTACATTTAGCAATTTTCCTAAAAGTTGCTTTGCTTCATTTGCCTTTTGTCTCAATTTCCCATCCGATGGGTTTTGATACGACAGTGCAACTTTGTCTTCTAGGCATGTTACGAGGGCTTGTAGGTCATGGTGGACGTTTACGTATACTTGACGGCGGCTGTTTGCGAATCTTGTTTCTGAAAATTTGACAAGATCTTTCAGATGAAGTTTCCAAAGTACAGATGCTTCAACCAACTTTTCATGATTCTGACCCCAATTGAATAATCTAAAAAGCTGAGAACACACATCAGTATCATCCACAAGCCATTTGAACCTCTTTTCTTTACAAAGGTGGGTATCTACGAGACCGCTTTTGTGCATGGCATCCCAAGCCCAGAGAACATTTTTGGGTGGTAGATCATAAAGAGCTGCTGATTCCAGTGCTTCTTCAACACGAAGGTGAAAATACTGGCCATCAAATGATCCTCCCTCTATCTGACTTGATTGGAGATTAAATTTGTCAAATCCTTCTTTCATATTTTTGGCTATTTCAATACCCGTGTGACCTTTAACTATAGGCTGGCCAAAACTAATCACTTGAAGCAGTTCTCCGGCACCAGGTACCACTGTGACACAAGATAGGAACTGCCTGGTGTGATGCTTGTAAGTTGCTTTGTCTGCAGTGATGTTCACAGCGGGGAAATGTCCGGTCTGGACAAGCCTTGTGTTAATGAATGTGGCGACTCTCCGTGCCACAGCCCTGCTAACAAAAGGCCTAAAAGCTGGTGGAAACTTTCGTGAATGATTCAGTTCCCCAACAACTGACCCATTAATCTTCTCCACCAAGACATCATCTTCGTAGTCAGTGTAAGGCCGTCCTTTTAAAAAAAGTTTCATGCACAGCCTCCCCAAATTCATACCAGCTTTCTCATTTTTCCTTTCAAGCAAGTTTCTTTCTGCTTTCCTTTGTTCTTCTGCTTGCACGTTTTTCTTGTGGGTAACAGAATCTGTCAGGTGTCGCTTGATACTTTTCTTCAAATTTATGAATTCTCTCGGAAGAAATTCTCGACTTTCAAAGTCTTTCTCCAGATCATTTTCATATGTAAAAATGCCATGATCGGTTGTCTTCTCTGGGTTTACATTATTGGCATCTTCACAAATCATACACCTTAGCTCTGATGAATCACTTTCATGTGTGAACCCAAGTTCTAGAAGTTCGTTCAGTGACCTGATTGCCTTTAGTCTCCTAACACCTTTCCCTGTCTCTACAGGTGGGTTTTCATGTGCTGGTTGAGCTACTGTCTCTGGCCGTGACTTCATCATATGTTCAATCCTTGTTAACTGATTCTGGATTTCTCCTAGTTTCTCCAATACAGTGATGTCAGTTGATTTAGGAATGCTGGATAACTTCTCCAAAGTGGTATTCAGTGTGCTCTCCTCATTCTTTCGCTCTGTTGGTAACTGATCAGCACGCTCAATAACATCCCCTTCTAAAACAGGATCCAACGACTCGCATGCTTCAAGTTCTTTAAGGGATATTCTTTGGGTTTTGGTGGGAGATTCTACCTCATCATGCAATGCTTTCTTATCAACACTGCTCCTGCTTCTTTTTGTGCTTGTTTGGAGGCTTTGGACACTAAAATACGATGCGCTAAGTTTTTTCTGTCCCAATGGAGTAGTGTTTGTATAATCCTCTTTCGGATGCTTAGCTTTAAGATGATCTTTGTAATTCTTCTGTAATAACGTTTTACAGCAAACACGACACTGTATCTCCACAATTTCGCTTCTAAAGTATGTTTTCGACATCTTGAAATGTGACATGATTATGCTGCACAGTTCTCCTTTCATTCATTAATTCAATCAGCCTAACTAATTAATTAATTCATTGTCACACAAGCGTCAAAGGCGTTTAGCCGCGATGTGAAAACACGTCAAGCCTCCTTTTGGTTTTCAACATGGCAGTATTAACTCAAATATGTTGTGGTTGAAAACAAAAACATTATTGCAAGGACAACAGAGATGTTTTGAAAAGAACCCTTCCTTCCTTGGCTAATCTTACTCTGGAAGAAATTAAAGAAAGGATACTGGGATTGCTGAGAGTTCTGCTGAGTCAGGGCTGATTGTAAATAATGATTCAATTGACAAAATTTCCTTTTTAGTTACCGTAGCTAGTTTATCTCACAGTCTGGGGATACGTGCGATTGAACGCCATTTTTATTTCTGGGACCAAGTAAGTAGGAGTACGTAGATTATTTGGTATACATGCAATTGCAAACCAATATTTTGCTGAAGAAATTCAAGACTTGTTTATATAAGATCGAGTAGGCGTCGGCCTAACTCGAAATATTAGATGGTTTTACCAAATGCATAAATGCACATAAGAGGAAAATCAACTTTAGCAAGAATTTTTTTGTGATTCAGTCAGTTAATCAATCATCATGAAAGAAAATACAAAACAAATGGGAAATCAATGCAATTAATCACTAAACATAGTTTCAGAAGAGTCAGGGGCGAAATCATTGAAATTATATGGTGCATTTGTGGAGAAGGCTTAAAAATAGGCTAATCTTTGACGCAAAAGAAGTAATAGGTGGTTGGGATGGAATCCTAACATGCAACCAATTAATTTAACCAAGCACTATTAACTTATGATCAATGTAGCTCACACCATAGTGCCAGAAATATCTTCTGTGAAAGTAGATTCCAATTCCTGTATTAATTAGAAGTCTGAAGCATGATTTGTCCATGAAGCTTAGCTCCCAAACAATTTTGCTGTACAGTTTTCTGTGTGAGACTGAGATGGGGAGTGTAAATAATATAAACAAAGAATTTCTTTCCAATGGAAAAAGACCATGCCTCACAGTCCATTGGCAGCTTAGATTTAGCTACTCACAGGCAACTTGAGATAATCTTTTCTGTTAAATTGACTTATATTATGTCACCAGAATTTTATATTTGCTTCAACACTTCAAAAATTTTCTGTGAAACTTTCTGCAAATATTTTCACCCTGAAAAATTTCTGGGAACTACGTTCCCAGGTTCCGATACTATTTCCACCTCTGGCCCATCGACTGAGATAACTTTCCTGGGTTTCATTCTCAATACCGAATCTCTCGAACTACGTTTGCCGGACGAGAAAATACAAAAAATAAAAAAACAACTTTCACTTTGGTCCACGAAGTTTACAAGCACAAAGCGCGAACTTCTCTCTTTAATCGGTACTCTGCAGCATTGTTGCCAGGCTATTGTTCTGGCTCGACATTCTTGAGACGGCTTATTGACCGCGCGCACAAGGTCGCGACATTACATCATCATGTGCAGCGACACCATCCTTTTGTCTGTACATCTCATTGTTGAAACTGAACTCCACTGAGCTAGTGGCAGATTTCATTAATTCAATAAATACATCCTCAGGGAATGATGGGCAATTAAGAGGACCTCGCTACAGCGCGTCTGCACAAATTTTAATTGTCTCATCCAGTGGAGCATTTGTAAAAAGGCTGGAAGCATCGAAAGAGCATAAAAAAGTTTTAGCAGGGTTGAGCTCCAAGTTTTGAATAAAATTAGCAAATGTGAACGAATCAGAAATACAATTGTCGGAGTACAAATTAAGAACCGGTTCCAAAACCTCTGAAAGCCATTTGGCAAGTTGATGTTGATGATGTTGAGGTTTTCTTAACAGT